>JAKSZP010008198.1:0-106266 GCA_022478985.1 Massospora cicadina | reverse complement strand
GAAAAAGGTTCAACACCGTACCAAAGGCACCAAGGCAGACCAAATGGTTGCAATGGGGGAAACCATGAGTCTTGCTTGGTGGTAAAAATTAGGGCTGCTGATGGTAGCTCACTTCTGCTCCCTGATTTCACCTGCACATACTCTTGACCACTTGCGTTGATTTGAATGAAATTGATTAACTGGGGCAATAAAAGTAGAAGACTATTATTAAAGTAAATTTCCCGCTAGCAACAGTGAGTGAAGGGTCCAACGCTAACCAGGTTCTTCTTCCTCTTGAAGATATTTTTGATCTGGTAGGGAACAATAACCTATTCTCTTCATGCAGAGCCAAGCGGAGACTTGATAATAACAACCAAAGATTATCTGATCCTTGCACTCTTTGATTTATTGTGAGGAAGGCCGACCATGGGATGGACACTTCTGGTTTGACCTGAAAGAAACAAGACTTAGTAACAGGGAAGGCACCCCAGAGAAGCGATGATATCTCCTGTTGCCAGCGGGAACGCCACTTATGGGGAGGGGGAGGGAACGTGTGAAGGGGCCATAGCCAGAATTGAACACGTGTGGAGGAAAGGGTCTGATTTGATGAAACAAACTGGGAACCAGGAGGAGACCAGCTGTTGGCGACGCGGTGGGAGGTATCCAAATATCCACACCTGAAAGTGGTCCACCAAATGAGACCAGAATCTGTGGACAGCTTCTGGGAGGGTGGGAGTGGAGCCTGCGATGGCATCCAAGACAATCGTGTGGATAGTCCACATGGCGATTGAAACCACCAGAGCACGGAGGGAGGGTGGAAGGGGGGAGGCCATTGATAAAGCAAACATATCTCTTGAAAAACTGAAGGGATGTGTTTGATCCTGGCCGAGCAGACGTTGAACTTCGCGCCATATCACTCTAGAGGTAGGGCCTTCTCCATGCGATGGAACAGCGTTCCATACTGGCCACACACGACGCAGGATGAGTGTAAAGCGTTAGAGCGCTCAGCCCTACGGTACACCCGCCTCAGGCAGCATCACACATGGGAACGGATTTGATGCTGCAACAGAGGATGGTGTGTATATTTCCAAATAGTCTTCTGAGTCTCAATGGAGTAAGGGATGTCCATCATGTTCAGGTAGTTCACCATGAATAGGACATGGGTTCGTGTGGGGGCAAACCATCTTGGATGGGTAGCCCCTGTACCACTTGTGTGAACTGAGGAGAGGGGCGGCCTCTCTGGGCTGTGTGTCCGCTAATACAAATTCTCCATTCAGCGCTCTGCATGGAGAGTAGGATTCGTTTGTAGTGGGTTTTAGTCACGTGAGGACCTGTGGCAGATGTGTGTGATGAGAGGTATTTCATCAGGGAGTGGGGTAGGAGGGATTGTTGAGGCCCAAGGCGCGGGAGATTTTGGAGCGGGCTGCGAGGGACTGGTGTTGGGAGGGGAGTGTAGGGGTGGTGACGGCCGCAATCCAGGTGCCTAGGATCTTGGCAGCATGGGCTTTAAATTCAAGCAGGCCCATGCCACCATGATGATGAGGGCCAAACATGACCTCTAGCCGCACTGGTGGAAGGTGGCCTGACCAAAGCCATCCTTGCAGCAAGGCATACAAGGATTTGAAGAAGCTTGGTGAGAAAGGGATGGCGTGGGCTCCAAACCAGACTTTGGATAGGAGCATAGAGTTGGCTAAAACAACCCTGCCAGTGAGGGAAGTAGGGTGGGCTCTGAGAGAGGCGATTCGCTTCGTCATGTTGTCTAGAATATGGCTCTCCATTATTGCTGATGCGTACCCGCCTGCCTCCACTCACATGCCCAGATGGCGGACCAGCCTTATGGTAGGGCGTAGCACGAAGGGGAGCACCAGGGGGGCGGTGTGGGGTGAGCTGGGAGGGCGAGCATGTGTGCAAGCAGATGGGCGGGCTGAGCACTGGTCGCTGGGGCCCAGCAGGTTTGATACCGCCAAGGAAAATGTTTTAGTTTTGGAAGCGTTCAGTGCAGAATTACTTACCAGGGAATACTCCTGGATGAGAGCTTCAAGTGCGCGTGCAATTTATTTTATTAGACACCCCAACCACGCAGTCATCTGCAAACGCCATCATCTTGACTGGGGCTTGGCCTGGTACATGGACCCCAGTGAGCTGGGCATTCACGTTTCAAAGTAGTGGGTCAAGGCTGAAGTTGTATAAGAGTGGGCTAAGGGGGTCCCCTTGTCATAAGCCCCTTGAGGGTGGACTACTTCTGTTAGGAAGCCAGAGCCACGCACTGCCATTGTTGTAGATTCTGTGAGCAGCATTACCAAGTGGATGAAGCGAGGGGGCAAGCGGAATTGATGGAGGCAGGCCCTGAGTTATTCCCAGTTTACTCTATCATAGGCCTTCTGTTGGTCCAAGAATACAAGTGCCCCAGAGGCTGTGGACTGGCATGCATTAGACACAGATTGCACGTTGTCCCAAATTGACCTTCTGGGTATGAAACTGAATTGTTCTGTGAAGATGGTGGCAGATGCTACAATCATAAAAGGTTAGCCAAGATTTTAGTTAAAATTTTTGCATGCGTGTTAGTTAAAGAAATGGGGCGCCAGTTGGCTAAGTCTAGCTTGTCCCCTTTATTGAAGAGTGTGATGTTGAAGGCCTCTTGTCCTCCTGGTAGGAGGCGCGTTTCCAGAAGGCTCTGGTTAAGTGAGGCAAGCAGCAGTGGGGATATATATTTGAAGTACTTTTTATAGAATTCATATGGAATGCCATCTGGGCCTGGGCAACTCCAATTTGGTGCACCGCGGATGGCCGTCCATAGTTCATTTGGAGTAATCAAATTCATTATTTCTGTGTATCGGGAAACAGTGCAGATGTGGGTTCAGTCAAAAAATCTGCCAGTTCGGCGAGCTGAATTGGATCAGATCAATATAACTCAGAGTGATACTTTTGTATTTTGATTGCCACTTAAGCTGGAGTATCCACGACGGAATCATTCAATCTTTGTACCTGTGTGCAGGCCACACTCTGGCATGATGCGAATTTTTTTAAAAAATATGCAGTGCACTTTTCGCCCTCTGTAATGCATTTGGCCCTGTACTGAACACAAAACCAATGTTTGTGTTGTCTTTTGAGCGCGTTGAGGTGGGCGGCTGCTTCTGCCCACTTCCAGTCCCATGCAGGGCTGTAGCCTGTAGTTGGTATGTTGGACTCCAGTTGTGCCAACTCTACCAGAGCGCGCGAAATGATGGCCAATGTGGCTCGTGAGCATTGGGAGGAGAGATGGTGAGAGTGGCGGATGGTATCCTCTTTGAAGGTTGACCAGTGGAGATAGGGTCCGCGCAAAGTGGTGTAACAAACTCTTTTGCCAAAGTTGCTGAATCCACCCAAGTGGAAAATCCTGGCGACGCAAGTTCAGGAGGGCGGAAATTGCACCAATGTGGGGCCTTAGCCACTTTGACAGGTAGGTGGTAGGTTATCGAGACCAGTCAGTGGTTGGAGAATTCAATTTTTGTTGTTTGGAAGTGGTAAATGTGAGGATGGAATTTTGCCAGCATAAGGATAAGGTCGATGCGGGTCATGGATCTTAATTGGCTATTGTGGATGTGGGGGCACATCATGTTTTTGAGCAGTGGGGCTCGCTGCAGCAGCGCATCCATTAACCCAAGGGTGGCCTTTAGAACGCGAAGTTCTACATGACCCTGGGGGCGTGGGAGGAGGAAGGCCAACAGTCTGTGTGTGTTTAGCCAACAGTTCATGTCACTGACTATGAACTGGTCTGGGGGGTAATGGGAGGGATTTGCCAATGAGAAAAATTCCTTATGCTCTCATGCACAGGTTGGGGCATAGATGTTGATGATAGCATGCGCCACGTCAGCCCACGAGAAATTGACAACAAGGACTCAGCCATTGAGGAAGGATTAAAACAATAAAATTTTGAAAAAAATTGTTTTTCTGAACTAGCACCCCACAGTGCTCTGACCAAAAGGATAGGGATGGGAGGAGCATGGTTTTCCAAGCATCCTCTGAACCTCGTGGACAATGGGACTCCTGGATGGCCAGGATATCCACGAGTAAATTTTGTTATAAAAAACTCAGTTTCCTAGCCCAGGATGGCGAGGCCTTGAGTACAGCGATATTCAACTCCCTAAAGTGAAGGTTTCCCCATTGCACCTTAGGTGTGAGGGGGTGGGCACCTGGGCCCACTACCCTCCTCTAGATCCCCATGGGCCTTCATGGCAGCGCAGGTGTTTGCAGCAATGCTATTGGTAGTTTTGTTAATTTTAGCAGAAAGGTTCGCGTTGGCTTTTGCCTTTGCTTTTTCTTTTTGTTTCCCCAATGTTGACCGAATTTTTTGTGGTGTAGATGAGTTTGGTGCACCAATGATTGGGTCAAAAAAAATTTTCAGGTAGGTTGGACCCCAAGTTGGTTTCAACTGGAGCTTGGTTGCAAAGATTGGGTGAGATTGAGTCACCCATCGGATCCTCAGATTGGGTGGCCCAATTGGCATGAGCTTCCCAGTCAAATTGGTTGATGGATTCCTGAGTTGCTTCCACCGCGATGGTTTCGATGTCCTCCTGGCGTTGGGAGTGTGGGATAGCGGTGGTGACTTTGGCTGCTTTCTTGGCCGCGGCCCTGCGACCCTGCTTGGCCTTCTTCCACTCTTGTGGGGAAATAGGTTTTACCAGTAGGTAGCAGCCTTATGCTCCCCACGGGAAAGCCTCTTTGGTGCTTGCAGTTGGTTTGTAGTGCGCCTCTCCGCTGGCCATGGCCGCCAAGGGGTGCTCTTGGAATGTGATGCCCTCCTTGGTGGGGCATGCATTTGCCTTATGGCTGAACGCGTCACAGTGGGTGCAGATGGGGGGCGCGCTGTCCACGGTTACCTGGAAAGGGTGGTTGGTATGCCCTTTGATATTGTATATGTGGAGTGCAGGATCTGGGTTAGGTCCTTCACAATCTCCTCAGTTGGGGTCAGAACTGTGATGGCTTAGCCGGTGCACAGGTGTGGCATCAGCGTAAAGAATTGCATTGAAAAAGATTGTATTTTGCCATATACAGTGAGACCATATTTCAGTTGTTGTTCCAAAATGTCACGTTTTACTATAGTAGGCAAAAAGTCAAACGTGAGGAAAATTTGGTTGGATTTTGTCCATCTGGTGCATTTAGTTTTGATGACCCGTTGCCCTTTGGGGAGGTCAATCACTATGCGCACCACAGCAGCTTTGTCTGCTGCCTACTTGTTTTCAAAACCAAGGTCCAGCCAACCATGTGATATGGAGTGAGGTGCGACATACACCGCGGTCAGGAAAATTTTGTGTACATCTTCACAAAATCTTTCCCATTAAGCTGTTTGGTGGATGTCCATAAACACACGGACTCCATATTCCACCAACGAGAGTGGTTGGGAGTGCGGCGTGTTGATGTACTAGTTGCATCGCACTTGCCAAGTGAGGATTTCTGGTGAAATAGTGACCGCCGTTTATTTGTTTTTTCTATTCCGCCAGTTTCTCTGGGGCGTTTTCAAACGTTTGAGGCCATGGGCCTACCACCTGCTCCTTTTAACTTACTTGCCCAATTGCTCCCTGACATGGGCGCAGACTAATCTCCTCTATGAGATTATCAAACTAGAATCAGACTTGAAATGAATAAGTTTTAAAAGTGATTGCAACGAAAAAGAAAAGTTTGATCCTTGCACTCTTATCCCAAGAGTAATGTTATACATTAAGGTATAAACATTATGTTATTATCAGGGTAAGATCTAATTTTATTAGAGAATATTTGTGGAATTTTATATTATAATTGGTGCACAACTTTTCAGCTGTCCGCTGGGAATCAATTATCTGTTCCCCATAAATTGGATTGACCCTTGAGTTTTAGGAACCAAACCTTGGCGGATATCTTTGCCTTGATTTTTTTAGGTAACCCAATCCTCAGTGTTTGGTGACCAATTTATTATTGTCAGAAATCAAAACAGATTGATTCATGTTGTGTTGCCCAATGACTATTCTACCTTTGGTCATAAGCATTAGAACGCTTTGGTAGTTTCTGGAGATTTCCCATCCTCTTGCTTTAACAATTTTTCATAATAATTTGACTATTGGGTGTTGTTTCCTCATCAAATTCTTGCTCAATATTGTTGGTGATGATTCCCAAAAAATAGACTAACACTTTAGTCAGTAACCATCAATGAGATATATGATTGTAACCACCAAAACTTGCATTTAATTAATCAGTCAATGGGTTGGATAAATGTGATCAACTGAAATTCCAACATATACCCTCTCTTGACCAGATTATTCAGTGGAAGATAGAACCCTTGGAGATGGAAGCCGCCTCAGCCCAAGCTCATGTTCAGATGTCATATTTCTATGACCTCAGCGGAGTTCAGCTCTATCTGCACTAAACGCCAATATGCTCTGCTCGGCTTCATGACTTCTTGTCCTTAATTACTACCTGCTGCCAAATTTTCTTGAGCGCAGTTCCTATGACATCATGCTGCACCAGTCCTATATTGTTATCCTTGCTAGGAGATGAACTGGTCCACCTGTAGAAACCCCGGAATGGGTTCCCATTGGCGTCTTGCCATTCAACCTGTATCAACCCCAGGACGGGTTTCAGTGACTTCCTCAGTCAACCTGTATAAACCCCAGGAAGAGTTTCAATGACTCCTCATTGTTATCAAGATCTTCTCAGCTAGCCTTGCTGAGTCCTGCTCTGTCACCTCAGGACTTTTCATGGTGGACCCTATTTTGACCTGAGCTGGTCCTTCCAACAACTTGTTAATAAGGACTATTCTGCGGATCTAGTTTCAGCCTGTCCTGATCCTGCTAGTGGTCAGGACTCATGCCAATTATTATCTTTTCCTTCCTCCACACTCAGTAGGTGGATATATCGCCAGATGCATCATTATGCAAAGAATAAAAATATATTTTATAATTTTTAATTTTTATATTTTTTATGCATCTTTTTTTCTTTTTATCTTTTTTTTCATATATTTTAATATTATTATATTGTATTTTATTAAGTCCAATACTTTAAGTGCATCACATAAGCTCTATTGACTATGTGACCATCTTCAATATTTTTGATTGTATAAGCATCATTTGCCAACTTGGTAATAATTTCAAATGGTCTCATCCATAGGGCGTCCAAATTTTTTTCCCAATCCCATGGGTATTGCAATAGGCTACCCTATCACCCACATGGATTCTTTCAACAAAGGCCAATTCTGTTTGTCTGTTTTCTTTGCATCTATTCTTCTTTTCTTGTCATTTCAAATGCCCAAGATTGTAATTCAATCAGGATATTGGTCAGTTGGACAGATTTTGTCTGGAGCTCATCCTTGAAGATGGCTACATTGCAGAATACAATATTGGTGGCAATGCGGCCTTTTGCCCATATAAAAGTTCAAATGGCGTTTTTTCTATCACTGAGTGGTAGCTGATATTATAAGAAAAATGACCATACTCAGATATGCTCCCCAAGTGGAAGTTTTTCCTGTAACCAACCTTTGTAATGTTGAGGCTAAAGTTTCGTTCACTCTTTCCACCATCCCATTAGTTTCTGGACAATCTGGGAAAGATACAACACCTCATATTCCCATTAGTTCATTTAGCCTGGGAATCACGTAAGATGTAAAATTGGTCCCTTTGTCACTGAGGATAACTTGAGGGCAATTGTGCCAATAGATCACATGCACCAATACAAACTTCGCTGTACTCATTGCATCCATTCTACTTAAGGATTTCATTTTGATCCATCAAGTTAAGTGGTCTACTGCAAAGATTATGTACTTCATGTTCCCATCGCTAACACTCAACGGCCTCTAACATTTATGGACACTGTGTGCCACGCAAAACCAGGCCATACTAAGAAGTACCCTGCAACGTTATTGTGTGGCTTGTAATATTGAGACTCCACACAACAGGCTAGGTAATTCACCACATCATAGTTGGTCAATACCCAGTAATAGTACTGGTGAGTATGATCTATTGTCTTCTTTAGGCCATCATAGCCAATGACCTTATGAGCAACTCGAATGATTATCACTCACTCTGATGGTTTAGGAAATAAAACCTGTTTTCCTTAGACTGGATTGTATAATTTATTGTTCTAAAATTTGGTATTCTCCATTGCTCTTCATCGTGCATTCAAAAATTCTTGGGGTTCATCCCCAAAATCATTATGATAGTCCGCTTAAATAGCGCATCATCCTGATGATAAATCACATGACCAACTGTCAATTGAGACAGTCTGTCGGCATTCTGATGCACTGCTCCAGCCCTGTGAATAATTTTGAAATTGTATGCTTTCAGCTTTAAAGCCCAGAGTGCCAGTTTGCCATCTGGTTCCTTCAGATTATATAGCTAGACAGGGATGAGTGGTTGGTTACAACTCTAAAGTGCGTTCCATTTATGTAGAATTAAAATTGTTTTCAGGCATGGATTACCACCAGGAACTCTCGCTCTATTACAGTATAGTTTTTTTCAGCTGGGGACAGGGTTCTGCTCACGTATGCTAAGGATTTTCATCCCATTTGTCATACAAAATAACTTAGAATGGATCAAATTGCTATTAATGAGACATCTGCTTTGATTATAAATTCCTGATTAAATTTGTTTATTTTATACTGGGCTGCTCATGAGATAGTTTCATAACTTAATAAACGACTTCTGTGCCTCATCATTCCACATAAATCCCTTTTTACGATCCTTGAGTAGGTGGAATAGAGATATGCAATTTCAGTGAATTCTTTGATGAATTAGTGATAGTATCTGACCATCACCAAAAAGACTTGTATGTCCTGACACTTTTCAGGATTGACATCTGCTCAATAGCTTTTATTTTTATGGGTTGCAGCTGTACTCCACTAAAATTTTTTGACAAACCCTAAGTATTTAAGCTCATTTTTGAAAAAATGTCATTTTCTCAGCTTAATTTTTTAAATTTGCCAATGCCAACTTCTTAAAAACTTACTCCAGACGCTCCAAGTGATCTGTGAAGGTCCTTCTAAAGATGTTGAAATTATCTAAGTATACTAGCATGTAAGATAACTTCAAGTCGCTGAGTATCAAATTCACAGCACGGTGGAAGTTGCCAGCACGTTGCATAAACCTTGGTGCATTCTGGTCGGCTGATATAATCCTTGCATGGTAATATCACACATTTTTTCTGATCTTATTTTGGCAAAAGATTTGCCAATAGCCCAGAATCAGGTCCATAGCTGAAAAGTATTTTGCAACCCTGTCAGAAAATTGCCTTTCTGAACAGTGGACTCCACCAATGTGCCAGGCCAACCAGTATGAAGACTGGTTGACCCTTGCTGTTTCACCTTCATAGGTGTACCAACCCCCTATAAGTTTACCTCAAACTCACCAACACAGCAAACCAACGACTTCTCCTTAGCCCCAGGGTCCTTGTTGTGCCCCAGCGTTTCATGCCCTCATCCTGGGCGGCCAAGACACTCCCATGATGCCCACCCTCCTGACCCTTCGCAAACCCATCTGGGCATGCCCCAAGTCCATCCCCGTCCTGGGAGGCTATGGCACTTCCACACTGCACCCCACAGGGCTAATGGCCATTGGCACATTGTCATTGGTGGCCAGTTGGCCAGGTTCCCACCAGTTCCTTCTAGGGGGTGTTATGAGAACTGGTAGCATAAGCCACTTTAGGAGCATCACATGTGCCAACTTTGGGGATCTATAGCCTCATCTTATTTTAATCTAGCTGATGAACTACTGACAACTAAAATAAGATGGGAAAAGTAAAGAGCTTTATTTGGAGAGAAGAATGACTATTTATACCCCAAGCTACGGTGTCTATGAAACCCCTCAACCATCCTGGATGGAACTCTAATAAATCGTCAGTCATTCATGGTACCTATTTCCAAATACGCTCATCTAATTTACCAAATATTAGATTAGGTCGATCTATCCTCATCATGATTCGCCAGTTGATCATATATAGTTCATTAATATAAACAACTTTTAGCATCCTCTGCATGAGTCACCAGTGCTCCAAATTGTTCAGCATAATAATAGTCAGATGAAAAGTAACAAATCCATTGGATTTCCACCAGAAATTCCCACAATGACTCATGACTGGCATTTGGCGGTGAACAAAGATTCCGCTGAACCTAAACCAATTAATAATAATTTTTAAATGTATTGCGGGGAAGGCTGACCATGAGACGGACACTTTTGAATATGACTCAGAAGAGACAAAACTTAGTACCAGGGAAGGCACCCCAGAGAAGCGATGCTATTTCCTGTTGCCAGCGGGAACGCCACTATGGGGAGGGGAGGGAACGTGTGGAGAGGCCGTAGCCACAACTGAACACGTGTGGAGGAAGGGGTCTGATTTGATGAACCAGACTGGGAACCAGGAGGAGACCAGCTGTCGGCGATGCAGTGGGAGGTATCCAAACATCCATGCTTGAAAATGGTCCACCAAATGAGACCGGAATCTGTGGACAGTTTCTGGGAGGGTGGGGGTGGAGTCTGCGATGGCATCTAAGACAATCGTGTGGATGGTGCACATGGGTATTGCAACCACTAAAGCACGGAGGGAGTATGAAGGGGGAGGCCATTAATAAAGCAAACATATCTCTTGACAGACTGAAGGGATGCGTTTGATCCTGGCCAGCAGACGTTGAACTTCGCGCCATATCACTTTAGAGGTAGGGCACTTCTCCATGCGGTAGAACAGCGTTCCATACTGGCCACACACGACGCAGGATGAGTGTAAAGCGTTAGAGCGCTCAGATGTATGATACACCCGCCTCAGGCAGTGCCACACATGGGAGCGGACTTGAGGCTGCAACAGAGGATGGTGTACGTATTTCCAGATATTTTTTTGGATCTCAATGGAGTAAGGGATGTCCATCAAGTTTAGGTAGTCCACCCTGGATAGGACAGGGCTGTGTGGGGATCACGCCATCATGGAGGGGTAGCCCCTGTACCTCTTGTGTGAACTGAGGAGAGGGGAGCCTCTTTGGGTTGTATGTCCGCTAATACAAATTCTCCACTCAGCGCTCTGCATGGAGAGTAGGATTCGTTTGTAGTGGGTTTTAGTCCCGTGAGGACCTGTGGCAGATGTGTGTGATGCGAGGTATTTCATCAGGGAGTGGGGGTTTGATGGATTGTTGAGGCCCAAGGCTCGGGAGAAGTTGGAGTGGGCTGCGAGGGACTGGTGTTGGGAGGGGAGTGTAGGGGTGGTGACGGCCGCAATCCAGGTGCCCAGAATCTTGGCAGCATGGGCTTTGAAGTCAAGCAGGCTCATGCCACCATGATGATGAGGGCCAAACATGACCTCTAGCCATACTGGTGGAGGGCGGCCTGACCAAAGCCATCCTTGCAGCAAGGCATACAAGGATTTGAAGAAGCTTGGGGAGAAGGGGATGGCTTGGGCTCTGAACCAGACTTTGGAGAGGAGCATTGAGTTGGCTAAAACAACCCTGCCAGTGAGGGAAGTAGGGTGGGCTCTGAGAGAGGCGATTCGCTTCGTCACGTTGTCCAGAATATGGCACTCCATTACTGGTGACGCGTATCCACCTGCCTCCATCCACACGCCCAGATGGCGTACCGGTCCTATGGTGGGACGTGGCACAAAGGGGAGCGCCAGTGGGGCGGTGTGTGTTGAGTTAGTGGGGCGAGGACATGGGCGAGCAGATGAGCTGGGTTGCGAACTAATTGCTGGTGTCCAGCCGTTCTGAAACTGACCAAGGAATGTGACTTCAGTTTTGGAAGCGTTCAGTGCAGCATTACATACCCGGGAAAACTCCTGGATGAGAGCTTCAAGTGCGCGTGAATCTTTATCATTAGACACCCCAACCACGCAGTCATCTGCAAACGCCATTATCTTGACTGGGGCTTGGGCTGGCACATGGACCCCAGTGAGTTGGGCATTCACATTTTGCAGTAGTGGGTCAAGGCTGAAGTTGTATAAGAGTGGGCTGAGGGGGTCCCCTTGTCGCAAGCCCCTTTGAGGGCGGACTACTTCTGATAGGAAGCCAGGGCCACGTACTGCCATTGTTGCAGATTCCGTGAGTAGCATTACCCAGTTGATGAAACGAGGGGTAAGCGGAATTGATGGAATCAGGCCCTGAGGTTTTTGAGTTTACTCTATCATAGGCCTTTTGTTGGTCCAAGAATACAAGTGCCCCAGAGGCTGTGGATTGACATACATTAGCCACAGAGTGCACATTATCCCAAATCGACCTTCTGGGTATGAAACCGAATTATTCTGGGGAGATGGTGGCAGATGCTACAGTCCCTAAACGGTTAGCCATAATTTTTGTTAAAATTTTAGCGTCTGTGTTTGTTAGAGAAACAGGGTGCCAGCTGGCTAAGTATAGCTTATCCCCTTTCTTGAAGAGTGTAATGGTAAAGGCCTCATGTCCTCCTGGTAGGAGGCACGTTTCCCACAGGCTTTGGTTAAGTGAGGCGAGCAGCAATAGATATATATTCGAAATACTTTTTGTAGAACTCATATGGAATACCATATGGGCCTGGGCATTTTTGGTTTGGGGCACCGCAAATGGCTGTCCATAATTTAGTCGGAGTAATCAAGTTCATTATTTCTGGGTATCAGAAAATGGTGCGGATCTGACCTTGGTCAAGAAATTCCGCCACTTTGGCTGGCTGAGCTGGAATGGATTGGTACAACTCGGAGTAATACTTTTATGTTTTGATTGCCACTTCAGCTGGCGTATCTGCAATGGAATTAAACGATGTTTGTACCTGTGTGCAGGCAACACTCTGGCATGGTGCGAAATTTTTTAAAAAAATATGCGGTGCACTTGTCACCTTTTGTGATGCATGTGGCCCTGTACTGAACAGAACCCAATGTGTGTGTTGCCTTTCAAATGCGTTGGGGTGGGTGGCTGCCTCAGCCCACTTCTGGCCTCATGCAGAGCTGTATCCTGTAGCTGGTATGTTGAACTCCAGGTGTGCCAATTCTGCCAAGCGCGCAAAATGACCGCCAATGTGGCTCATGAGCGTCTGGAGGTGAGATGGCGAGAGTGGTGGATGGTGTCATCTTTGAAAGTTGCCCACGTGGAAATGGGGTCCGCGCAAAACAGTGCAACAAACTTTTTGCCTAAGTTGCCGCTTCCACCCATGTGGAAAATCCTGGCAATGCGAGCTTGGAGGGGCAGATTTTGCACCAATGTGGGGCCTTAGCAGCTGTGATAGGTAGGTGGTAGGTTAGCGAGACCAGTCAATGGTCAGAGAATTCCATTTTTGTTGTTTTGAAGTGGGAGATGTGGGGTTGGAATTTCGCCGGCATTAGGATAAGGTTGATGCAGGTCATGGACCTTATTTGCCGTTGTGGATGTGGAGATGCATCATGTTTTTGAGCAGTGGGGCATGTCACAGCAGCGCATCCATTAACCTGAGGGTGGCCTTTAGAACGCGCAGTTCTACGTGACTTTGGGGGACGTGGGGTGAGGAAGGCCACCGGTCCTTTGGTGCGTTTAGCCAACAATTCATGTCGCCAACTAGGAAAGAGTCTGGGGGTAGCGGGAGGGATTTGACTGATGAGAAAAATTCCCGATGCTTGCATGCGCTGTTTGGGGCATAGATGTTGATAATTGCATGTGCTACGTTGGCCCATGAGAAAGTGACAACAAGCACTCGGCCATTTAGGAATGTTTCTGGGGATAAAAATTTGTTAAAATTATTTTTCCAAATTAGCACCCCACAGTGCTTCGACCAAAAGGATAGGGATGGGAGGAGCATTGTTTTCCAAGCTTCCTCGGAACCTCATGGACAGTGGGACTCCTGGATGGCCAGGATATCCACGGGTAAATTGTGTTGTAAAAAACCCAGTTTCCAAGCCTGGGATGGGGAGGCCTTGAGTCTGGCGATGTTCAACATCCCTAAAGTGAAGTTTTCCCCCATCAAACCTTAGGTGCGAGGGGGTGGGCACCCAGGCCCACCAGCCTCCTCCAGATCCCCACGGGCCTTCACAGCAGCATGGGTGTTAGCAGCAACGCTATCAGGGTTTTTGTTAATTAGCAGAAAGAGTTGCATTGGGTTTTAGCCTTCACTTTTTATTTTCCCGACGTCAGATGAATTTTTTGAGGTGTGGATGAGTTTGGTGCACCGTTGAGTGAGTCAAAAAAATTTTCAGTTGGGATGGGTCCCAAGTCAGTTTTAACTGGAGCTTGGGTGCAACGATTGGGTGAGATTGAATCCCCCATTGGATCCTCGGATTGAGTGGCCCGCTCAGCATGGGCTTCCCAATCTGATTGGTTGATGGATTCCTTTGTTGCTTCCACCGCGAAGGTTTCCATGTCCTCCTGGCATTGTGAGTGTGGGATAGCGGTGGTGGCTTTGGCCGCTTCCTTGGCCGCAGCCCTGCGGGCCTGCTTGGCCTTCTTCTGCTCTTGTGGGGAGATAGGCTTTACCAGTAGGTAACAGCCTTGTGCTCCCCATGGGAAAGCCTCTTTGGTGCTTGCGGTTGGTTCATAGTGTGCCTCTCCGCTGGCCATGGCCGCTGAGGGGTGCTCTTGGAATGTGACGCCCTCCTTGGTGGGGCATGAGTGTGCCTTATGGCCAAACGTGTCACAGTGGGTGCAAATGGGGTGCGCGCTATCCACGGTCACCTAGAATGGGTGGGTGGTATGCCCTGCGATATCAGTAAAAGTGGAGTGCGGGATCTGGGTTAGATCCTTTGTGATCTCCTTGGTTGGGGTCAGGACTGCGATGGCTTTGCCGGTGCACAGGTGTGGCATCAGCGTGAAGCGTTACATTTTGAAAGATTGTTTCACCATATGTGGCAAGGCCATCTTTCATGAGTTGTTCCAAAATGTCACGTTTTACTATAGTAGGCAAAAAGTCAAACGTGAGGAAAATTTGGTTTGATTTTGTCCATCTGGTGCATTTGGTTTCAATGACCCGTTGCCCTTCAGGGAGGTTGATCACTACATGCACCGCTGCAGCCTCATCTGCTGCCTCTTTGCTTTCAAAACCTAGGTCCAGCCAACCGTGTGACATGGAGTGAGGTGCGACATACACTGCAGTTAGGAAAATTGTGTGCACATCTTCACAAAATTTTTCCCATTAAGCTGTTTGTTGGATGTCCAGAAACACACGGACTCCATATTTCAACAACGAGAGTGGTTGGGAGTGCAGCGTGTTGATGTACAGGTTGCATCGCACTTGCCAAGTGAGGATTTCTGGGGAAATAGTGACTGCTAGTTTTTTTAAGATTTTTGTCTATTCCGCTGGTTTCTCTGGGGCATTTTCGAATGTTGGAGGCCGCGGGCCTTCCACCTGCTCCTCTTACCTTACTTGCCCAACTTCTCCCTGACATGGGCGCAGACTAATCTCCTCTGTGAGATTATCAAACTAGATTTAGTCTTGAATTGAATAGGTTGCAAAAGTGATTGAAACGAGAAAGAGAAGTTTTACCAATTGATAATTATATAACATTAAATAATATTAGACTAGGAAATTAGATGGTAATCACGCCTGACTAACTGACACCCCTACTTCTGATATTATTGGGAGGAATCCATTTGGTTAATTTTGTGACATTTCTCCCACTTAACCAGATGGTACTTCTCCAGTGTAACACACGTAAAGTGGGCCAATCATACCCCAGCGCCCCTTGAAGGAGCACTTGGTTTAAACCAGAGGCTCTTATCACCTCCATACCTGTAATACAACCAATTGAGCAGCCCACCAGTGAAGCCCTCTGTAGTGAGCTCGAATGTCAGAAAATTGCTTTTCTGAACAGTGGGCTCAACTTCTGTTACAGGCCAACCAGTATGGAGACTGGTTGACCCTTGCTGTTTCACCTTCATAGGCGTACTAAGCCCTACAAGTCCACGTCTAACCCACCACACAACAGACCAACAACTTCACCTTAGACCCAGGGTCCTTGGTGTTCCCCAGCGACTCCTTCCACCATCCCGGGCGGCCAAGGCACTGACACACCCTCCTGACCCTTCGCCAACCCATCTATGCATGCACCAGCGAGTCCATCCCTCATCCTGGGTGGCTATGGAACTCCTGCGCTGCACCCCACAGGGTTGATGGTCAGTCAGCACGTTGTCATTGGTGACTGGTTGGATAAGTTCCCATCAGGTCCTCATAGGGAGGAGGTATGGGAGCTGGCAGCATTTGCCACTCCAGGCACGCCACCCCGCGCCTCCTTTGGGGATCTCTAGTGCCACCTTTTCCAGATCTAGCTGACTAACTATTAACAACTAAAATAAGATGGGAAAAAGAAAGATCTTTATTTCGAGCCTAAAATGACTATTTATACCCTAGGCTACTGCGCCTATGAAACCCCTTGGCATCCTGGCCAGAACTCTTTTAAATCATCAGTCATTCATGGTAGTGAACCCTCCTAATCCACTTGTCTAATCCAATGATATATCTAATTAGGTTAATCCATCCTTAACAATTCGCTGGTTGATCATATATAATTTATTAATATAAATATAACGTTGAGCATCCTTGGAATTATTTGCTGATGCTCCAAATTAGTCAGCGGAATCATAGTCAGACACTTTGTAATTAATACATTGGCTTTCCACCATAAATTTCCACAATGACCCACAAATGGCATTTGGCAGAGAAAGCAGATTACATCAAACCTAAAACAATTAATAATTATATAACATTAAATAATATCAAACTAGGCGATTAGCTGGCAATCATGCCCAACTAACTGACACCCCTAGTTCTGATATTATCAGAAAAAACCTTCTGGTTAGTTTTGTGACACTTCCCCAGGCGATCAAGAGCATTATTAATTCAGGGCAGTGGATAGAAGTCTTTCTTAGTAATTTGTTTAATTGGGAATAATCAATCACTACTCAATTTGATCCATCCTTCTTTTTCACCAAGAGAATCAGACTTGCCCATGGGCTTATGATGAAGAATAACCCATGTTCCACTAATTTTCTGATTTCATCACTGTTCTCTGCTTCCACAACTCTAGTCCTTCAAACAGGTCTCATTCCATTGGTGGGATTCCCCAGTATTGACTTTGTAGAATACAATTTTTGCACATCCAAAGCCATTTTTGTCTAGAGAAAATATCTTCTGATATTTTTCAAATAATTAGGGCACATCCTCTTGTTGACTCTCATTTAACTCATCTAGCTGCTCATGATCCACTAATATGGTGACACTTTCAGCAGTCTCTGCTGGCAATCTCATTTCAGAAAATGATCCAAATTCATGAAAATCACCAAGTTCCATTGTCAGGAGCAGGTGTAGAGACGCAATTTTTTGATTATTTTCAATTTCCATCAGCTTCTCTTAGATTGGCTAAGGGTATTTGTATTTTCTATGACCCAGCATTAAGATCCCTGGTGCACCTATGGTTCAATCCTCAATTTAGTCCATGGATTGACAATTTACTTTATATATCCGTTTGGGATTTACATCTCTAACCTAGTGTTAATTATGATTTGGGATCCTGGCATAAAGGTGTTCATTGCATTCATCCCCAAGGGTATTTCATAATTCTCTGTAATTTCTATTGGGATTGTTTTCCCTTTTTGTCCAACTGATCTATAGTGAATGGGTATAATATCATTATAAATAAATTGACAAAATTTTATTCTCAGATAGGAATCAACTCTTTCCAATTGGCTTAACTTTCCAAGCAAAATTACATGAATTAATAAAACAGATCAAATTTGCCCATTGTAGTTTTGCTCCAATGTCCTCAGATTCTCCGCTGGCTGCTTCAGCATGGGGCAGCAGCGAAACTCCCCCTGCCATCTTCCGTCCAGCAGGAAAAGCGCTAGAACTGGTTCACCCAGTCATTCCAAACCTATGGGACAATTCATTCCACCTAAGGACCTTGACGCCCACCTTGCCTGTACCTAAGTGGTATCTCACTGCCCCCTAGTGCTCTTTTCAGAGCAACATGTACTATGGCCTAAGGGTCAAATATGGGAAACTATTCCCATACCATGACCAAGCCATTATCAAAATGGCACAGGAGGTGATGATACCCGCCGGATTTATTGATTTCTTCCCCTACAAAGGGGTATTTTGACCTTAGCTTCACATGCAAAGCTGACGATGCCACTGCAGCAACTGTGCCCCTGATATTCCAGGGCACCCCTCACCCCACAACTCAGACTTGGCTCCTAGTGAACACCACCTTGGTGGTTCAATTTGCTGGTTTGCCCACCCACCTCCCCCTGAAGTGCTCCACCAGGACCTGATGGACGGTTTGGCAGTCTATGGCTCTAACCCCATCTTACAACTTGTGGTCCCAAATGGGGCCACATGACTTGCTGGGCCTCGGGCATATGCACCTATCAGCCCTTAATTTAATAAGATCGCTGTGTCTATTCTGCCATGCACTGTTATTCCCTTAGCGCCTGACCATCTGTTTTAGGAGCATGTTGAGGGCAGGCGGATAATCTGTCCATCGTGTTTTGAGCTAAACCACTTGAAACGCAAGTGCCCCTCCTCAACCACCTCCAGCAGATCAGATGATTTATCCGCCAACCTCCAATCTGCTGCCCACCCTGTACAAGTTCTGGTATGGGGCACAATTCTACCTCCCCCACCACCAAAACTGGAAGTTGAAGCTGCACCTACAGCCACCAATCAGCCTCCTCCTTGCACCAATGCCACAAATAATTCCTCCAATCAAGCATTGGATTGGATCCCAGTTTGATCCCATGCTTCCTCAAATGAATTAACAAAACTCAACTGTACGCTGATTCCCCAATCCAATTCAACCAGAACCCCTGGGAATTATTGGCTGAAATTGACAAATCAGGTAAGTTCATTGAAGAACCATCTTTGAAAATTGAGCGGTTTGTTAATGCAGAATGGGACGCCAGATACCCCCCTTGACTATATACCTCACAGCCAAACGCCAAATCATTTTGCAGTGATCACCAGCTTGCAGTCAAAACAGCTGCAACACTAGATTGTCATCCTCTGCGTAAATCTGTCACTAAATCAGTAGTGATTCTCATAGGAGGAATTCCACCTCCTGTTATCCCCGCAACCTTAACTTAAAAAAGTAAAATCATGGTGAACCAGCTATACAAAAATGCAAATGATGCTATCCAGAACGTGGCAACTATACACTGAATCTAAAAGCAAAAATAACCTAAACCAACTTTGCCACATTTTTTAAACTCCAAGATGCCCGCATCAAAGCTGAAAAAGCTTTATCTAAATATCTCAGTACCATTTATCTAGCTGGCAATTTCCATGAAATTCCAATTATCATTGATATTGAACCCCATGCGCAGATGCCCCAACACTATTACTGTCAGCCGTGACATGCACTCTACTATGGGATTAAGAAACTGCTGCCAAAGAGGCTGCCAAAGATGAGCCCCCAATCCCCCCCTCCCCTTCCACCATGGAGTGATAAGCAGTTTCCACTGCCCAGCTTGTTGGTTGTTTTCATTTCGTTTCATTTTTTTTTTTTTTAGTACTAGATGGTTCATTTCGTTTCATTTAATCCGCTCATTAGGGCATTTTGTTTGAACCAAGTAGTTATGTTAGTTATTTAGTTTTAGTTTTGGTAATGTCCATCCCTTGGTCGGTTTGCCTTAAATAAATATGATATATGATAAAAAGTTTCTGGAAGTAAATTCAGCCCTATGAGAATGGCAACACCACTTGTTTTAAGCCCATCAAACTTTTGTGGTTTGAATCTACACTAAATCCTTGTAATACTATTGCGCGCCTAGGAGGATGGACCAGCGATATGCATTCTGGCACATGGAGCTGGTCTAATATGATTTTCAGGTAAAATACTAGCTGGTATTAACCAACACCCTAAAAGATTGGGTAAGTTTTGATGCGGGGTTGGCCTATAAGAGGGATGAGTTTGGAGAAATTTAAAACGGCTAAAATGCTCTGATCAGACCAATATGCAATGATCAAGTGTGGAGGAAGTGAGTTAGTGAAGAAAATCTCAGGAAACAAAGAAGGTCTGCATACAGATGAAGGCTATGGGAGGAGTTAGCGGAGGGACAACAACATGACCATCACCTCACATATTGGAAGAAAAACAAAGTGCTGTACATGATATATGCAAATGGGTCTTGAATCCCTCACTAAATTGGGAGATGTTGCGAGTTTCTCACTATCATCCAGTGGCATATCACCTTTGGAATTGAAAAATGGTGTATTGGTGCGGCAGAACTACTTGTGGCTGGGCCTTTATAATGAATTTATGAACTATGTAAAGAGATGTTTAGTTTGCACTAAATCAAAACTTTCTAAGAAACCTCCTGCTGGTAAGTTAAAATTTCTTCAAATTCAAGGTCATCTATAGTCTTTGGTTAAAGTGAATTTTATAATAGCCTTCCAAGAGTCCAGGGGAAGGACGCGATCATGGTGGTCATTGACTATCACACTAAGTATGCCGAGTTTTATCATGCACAACTAATTCTTCACCAAAGGATGCAGTAAAGATTTTTATTGATGATATATTCTCCTGTATGAGCTACCTGCGGAGGCTACTACAGATTGCAGGCCCCAGTTTGTGTCAAAAAGTTTGATCAAATCTGCTGAAAATTTAGTAACTTTAAAATGTTGATCTTCAGCATATCATACCAAGTTGGATGGGCAATAGGAGAGAGTGAATCAAGTACTTGAGCAATATCTACGGTGCTGTATTTCTTATTGGAAGGTTGAATGGGTTTCATGGGTTCAGTTGGCCCAGTTTGTATACAACAATCACTACCAATCGTCAATGGTAATGCCCCACTCTTCACTAACCATGGGTTACACTACATTGAATGGGGGTTCAGAAGGTGGAGTGTATTGGGGAGCAGACGAGATGGCCCATACCATAGTACTTTCTAAGATCTTTTTCTGCTTCAATAGCTATACTTGAAGCCAAATTTGGATTTTAAAAAAACAGCACAAAACATGGCCACTTGAATGAGCACAACTATTAAAATGTTGATAATTTAGATGCCCACTGCCCTGGCAGGGCGGTGGTGTGCTGCCTGCTGGTGTGTTTTAACCACTAAAAATGCCTGGGCTGGCTCTGCTAGCCATCCCAATACTATTGAACGTTTTGTCCCCCTCAGGACTTGGCCCACCACCTTACCAGCTCCCAGTCAGTGATCCGGAGCCCTTTGGTGCTCCCATGGAGAAACTTGCATTTTAGCCTCTGGGTCAAATAGGGGAATCACTTCCCATATGCAAGTGTGGCCATCATCAAGATGTCCATGGCAGTTTTTAAACCCACAAAATTTATTGATTTCCACCCCTTTAAGGGGTACTTTGATCTTAGCTTCCATTTGGAAGCTGATGCAGTGGCAGAAGCCAAGCTGCAAATCATTTTTAAAAAAATCCCCATTCCCACCATTTAAAACTGGCTCCCAGATAAGGCCACTTTGGTGGTTTAATTTGCTAAGTTGCCCTCCCATATCTCCCCTGAACGCCTCCACCACGAGCTCACAGAGGGTTTAGCCATTTACGGTGCAGAACCCATGTTTCAGTTCATGGTTCTAAATGGGGCGGATCATCTGGCCAGGCCTCATGCCTTTTCAACAATTTGCCCATTTCATTGTGATACCCATCTTGCAATTCCCCCCGCACTGTGATCAGATCCACCCCTGATCACCTGTTCTGGACACATATCAAAAACAGCTGCACCATTTTCCCCTTGTTCTTTGAGCTTGACCACTCAAAGTGCAAGTGCCCCACAGTTTCCACTTCTGTCACTTCCGCCACTCATTCCTCAGGCGTCGGGCTATGGCCATTTCACCCCAATTTTGTGAATGGGGCTTGATCCTCCCACCCCCAACCTCATGGCAATTTGTCACTATTCCAAAAGTGACAGCCAATCAGAACCATAATTTTTAAAAATTTAAATCAAAATATGACTGGATTACGAAATTCTGAGTCAATGACTGAACCATTTTTAGCTGAGCTGCCATGGTTGATAGCACATGACCAATCAACTCCTGGCACTGCCCTAATTCTGGTGGCTGGCCCAGTGCAAGCCAAATTCAATTCATTTGAGGCTCTTGAATGGATTGATGAGGATGAACGGCCATACCATGTCAAGCTGGATTTCGCTTTGGAGGAATTTTTTATTGGTCCTCCCAAATTGCAGCCCTGCCATTTTTGCCTTAAAAACAGTTATCCCATATAAAAATATAAATAAAATGGCAGTCAAAGCCGCTGCAGCTCCTGCCAACACCCTACTCCTCAAGAAACTTCATATGGCTTGAAGCCCCTGGTTGAGGACATCCCTATCCCAAGTTTACCCCATGATTTTGAGGAAGATGCTAAATATGAGATTGAGGAGCTCACTTTTAGTGTGAGCTGCGCTTGCATTAATATGATAAAAACTTCTCTTTTTAACCCCGCTTATCTTGAAACCCACCAGTGCATCAAGTCTTTCACTTGTGTGCCAGCTCTCATCACTTTTGCTGAGCATCAACTTGCTCAATACGTTGAGGTGATAGAGACCGAAGGCCTCAAAAACTGAGAAAACCCACAACTACGCCCTCTTATACCCCATATTACTAATGCCCCCACCCCAATTCTGTCCTCCAAGGTTTGCCAGCTAAAGCGGGAGCAGGACAAAAGTTTCCCCAAAGCTTCCTCACCTTCTGATATGCTTCCTAGGCTATTAGCTGTGGTGCCATATTAGGATATTTTTTTATCTCTAATAATCACATTATTTGGCCAATTTGCAAATAAAGATGCGCGGTGACTCCCTCTTTTAGGTTGGGCACTAATAATGCTATAAAAAAGAGATGGCCTAACCATGGTGGACATTGGGAAGATATTACAAGGAAACTTGGAACACGCCATTTCACAAAAGAAGCATCAGGTGGACTGATAGAGAGCTCAAAACCACAATTTTGGTCCTGGGAATTTGGGTGCTCATGGCAGCTAAGAACTACACCATACTAGTGAAGATTCAGAAGTTGGGGCCTAATTTTTGGGCCCCTATAGAATTACTCGCAATATCAATAAGGTCACTTTCCAACTGGAGCTATTGGAAGTGTCTAAGGCCCATCCAGTACTCCATACCTCATATCTACGTCCATTAAAAGGGAAAGGACCAGATTGCCTGGGACCGCTGAACCCATGAGAGGAGGATGGTCAGAAGTATAAGGTTGAGAAGATATTAGATGCACGATAGGTCAAAAGCTGACAGAATTTCTTAGTAAATTGTGAGAAGTACCTGGTGGAGAAGTGACGTGGCAGAAGTAAGAAAAATGCGCACATTGTCCAGAGAAGGTCTTGGAGTTCTGTGCCTCACAGGGGAGTATTTTAACAGATCTGGCGCATCCTGATCCACACATTGACCTAATTATTAAAAGTCTCAGATTCTACCAAGAAATTAGAGGCCAAATAAATGAAAGATGGTTGAAGGAAAATCAGATTATGAAATGTGTTGTCAAAGGTAAGAAATCCGAAGTTCAGGAGCAGAGATTAGTATGGCGGAATATGGCACAGGCAGTTTAAACACTCCAGATAATATTGATTGATATTTTGAGTCTTTGCAGATGATAATCTAATCGTCACTTGAGAGCTAAGGGTAGGAGAGAAGCTTATTTTAGGGTATGTAGCTGCTGTATCAAGGGAAGGGCAGAATCTAAAGATTAATTACCTTCTAAAAAGTGTTTTAATTATTTAAAGTAAACGTTGCTGGGATATATAACAGATTTTAGGATACTTTTTTATATTTAAATTCAAATCTAGATTATGATCTTGAGTAGTGAGCTAGACCAAGAGCTTACCTCATTCTCAGCACAGTACTGGGCCAGACCATGCTGTTGGCATGCAGTGTCACCAGGACATTCATTTGAGAATATGTCATTGCATCTAGACATAGTGCACATGTTCAAGGATAGGTCTCAGTGGGCGCATTTGTCATGTGGTCACTTTCCTGTCTGTTACTCAATTAATTCTTGGAATACTGTTGTGAACATGCGCGTTACTAAGGCTTCTCCAAGCTGAATGCTTAAATTCCTTGAAAAAATTTGAGCCAAAAAGGGAAAGAATAGCTTATAAAATTCCATACCAGAAAAGGGATTTTCCAATTTTGGGTCATGTCTTTTGGTCTTAAGTTTGTGCTGCAACTTTCTTTAATTGTATTGATGCAGAATTAGAAGAGCTTTTAGGTGTATGTGCTGTGGCTTACAAGAATGGCATTCTAGATAGTATCCTGTTAAAGCATCTCATGAGATACACTTTCAGCAAGTAATTGAGCACTTTAGGAGCTGCAAACTTGAAGCTAAAAATATAAATGTAGATTTATAAGTCCTAGGCTTTCTTCTTAAACAACATTATTTTGTTAAAGGTCATATGTCACTTTAAGACAAGGAGAAGGCTATACATGATTGTGCAAGCTAACCTTGGTTAAAGGATCAGGAAGTTCTTTTGGGAAACATTCAAATTCTTTAATAAGTTCATTTTAAAAATTTTTTAAAAGCCACTGCACCCTTTTATAAAGCCAGTGGAGAAAAACCTCTTTAATAATATTCTACACTGGAAGACGCTAATAGGCCATGAAGTACACTTTGCTCTGAAAGTCAGTTCTTCACCACGTTTATTATAATAGGGAGTTTATAATGGCTAGCAACGCTTATAACTTTTGCTATTGCTAACATTAGTTTAAAAGTGAACAATCTAAAGATTAGCATCCTGTCGATACTTTCTCTAAAAAAATACTTACCTGAGGTAAATTACGCTGTATATGACAAGTAACTTATGGCGTTAGTGGAAGCATTAACTTTAAAGGCCATCATCTACATGGTTCTTCCCAGCCAATCCAGGTTTTCATTGACCATCAAGCACTGTTGTACTTGCACGCCCCCATTTTTTAAGCCAGTGTCAAACCCACTATTATGAGACCTTTTCACAATTTATGTTATCTAAGTTTGAAAAAACAAGAAGATGATTTGAATGACGCTTTGAGCTGTTTAGTTGACTTAGCTCCTGATCCCATTGAAGTAGATCAACATAACACCCAATTGGTGATTCATTCGGTTAAGACTATAATAATGCAACCTTCCACTGAAAGTCTGGAGGCTCATCCTCTTCGCCTAGACCATGAGCAATTACCTTTCAGGTTCAAGGGGGGCCCAAGGCCCCAGTAAATCCCTTTCTAGTTGGGTGACCTTGCTATGTGGTAGATGAGCAGAAGATTACTGGCTTGTCTCCTTAGTATCCTCTCTCTTATCCCTTATCTCAACTTATTCATTATTTTAAATAATTGAGGGTTTTCATGGTGGTAGTATAGGCTAGGGGCTTTGGAAGGCCCTAAGGCTCATCCCGCACATAGCTTAATGACCCAAAACCCCTAGAACAAAACTGCTACAAAAACTTAGACACCCCATAACAAGTCAAAGAAGCTAAATTAGTTTGTGCTCAAGAATACTTCAGATTAAGAACATACAATCAAAAAACTTAATATAAAACCAAAATTAAAAATATCAAATTAACTATTAAAAAAGTTTCATAAAGTGACTGAATAAATCTTCCAGTATGATTGAATATATTCAGAATAGGTTTTATTGGTCTAAATTGGTTATTGATTAAAAGTTATAATTTCAAAACTACTAAGAAATTTCCAGTAATCATTATGATTTCTCCTAAAAATATAGTATCCCTCCTAGTCAAACAATTGGGAATGCCAAAAGAGGGCCTCAAATCAAAACATTTCTGAAGCCTCTCTAGATCTCTCCTTACCCTATACTATAAATAAAACAGACCCTTCTAGGGTCAATTATAACTAATTCCCTATTTTTTTACCTTTTTATCATAATCCTTAATTTTCAATTTGTTATATGCAGACTCCAACTGGTATACCATTTTGTCAAGAGATTATCTGTAGCTGGTTTTTTCCCTGAGAGGTTTAGAATGCACAGCAATGCAATTAGGAACAGGTTTGTAGCAACAAAAGGGAATAGGGCAACTTGATAGGTTCGAGTGCACAATAGACTCAAGGACATGGTGTACAGATTTGTATAAGTAATAAATACCCTAAAATGCCAGAATTTTGTTGGATTAAGGAGGGTTTCATAAACAAGTGAAAATCGGTGTTGAGGTTCTTGAGCGCCTCAATATGGAGGGTACTAGGCTTTCTCAAGTGTGAACCAGAGCCCATCGTTACTTTAGATAAAAGAAGATGACCTATAATGTTAGATACCTCTTAGAGGAGGTCTGCATAGAGGTCAGACCAAAGGACCATCTGAAAAGTTAAAATGAAGGTAGTTTATACAACCAAATCAATTAACAAAGAAGTTTGGTCTCAAATTACTTAATTTGAGGATTGGGATAAGGTTTTCTATTAGATTAGGCACTGCACACAATCTGACCTGTAAGTGCTAACTTCCATCCTTTGTGCTACTATAGCTTGAGTATGCTTGCACTCAGGTGATTAAATGAATTGTATTTTTGCCAGATTTGGCAATATGGTAAACTGAACGGTATTTAGAGCCCTATTTTTTTATTAAATGTATCGTACCGTCATAATTTAGTAAATAACTGATGAACTGCAAAGCTAAAAATGTAATGCTACCTTGTACATTGCATACCTTAGAACCAACTTGGCCATATTTTGCCATTACTCATCGTTGTTCTAAGGTGAGCTTCAGGTCAGGCAGGTTCATTAGCTAGATCCCCTTGGCCTCTTCACGCTCTGATTTATTATTACAATCTATTCCTAATATTATGTCATTTAACCATAAAATTAACCTTCCATTATTTTAGGGCTCTAAACTCCCACCTGGGGCTTCATCCAGAGAAAGTTCATGTTGGAAGAGGCCCATTTCATAATGGCGCTCGTCTGTTTGGCCTTAGGCCCTGCGGCATCTGGGAAATGCTAATGGAAAGCATCAAGAGTTATAAGCTATGAACACGGTCCCGTGCTGGGATCCAGATGTTTACTTCTGCATCAACCTTTTTTATGACACCCAGTACTCCAGCCTCCTTTTTACATGACGGGAGGCTACCACCTCCTCTACTTCCCATTCTGGGTCCTCTCCACTGAGTACACCTTTGGAGCTTCAGATGAGGAGCTATCAAAAAAATAAGCTTGCTTTCCTGGAACACTGCATAGTTCTGAAACAATGAGGGAGATCCACCCTGGTATGAGGAATGACCCACCTTTCTGAAAATGTGGTATGGTCCTATCCTCTTCAGCCCCATCTTTTTGCATGGCTGCCTGACTGGAATATCTCTTGCATCCTGCATCACAAGATCTTCTTCCTTTTATGCTGGCTCCACCCATCTCTAACCATCTGTATTCTCCTTATATATCTCCATAGTGGCATCCAATTTGGTGTTGATCCCTTAGTGTAATTTCTTGATAGATTTGCCGTAGTCAAGGGAGGATACCCCAGTGGTAGAGTATGGACCCTCTACCACTGCCTCCAGAGTTTGATCCTGGTAATGGACTTTGGATAAAGGGACAATTTTGGTTGTAGGTTTTGCGCACCAATGCCCTGAACTGAGATAGCAAATAGAAAAGGCGGTCCATGGAGTTCCTGGCCTATCATACGCTGCGCATGGAGGTTTTCTGGGTTTCATCCTCCTTTCCCATTTTCTTCACTTCCCTAATTGGTGCAGTATCGTCCCCAGGTCAGCCTACCTCAAATAAAAATTTAGAGATGCCGTAGTCAATCACTTCTTCCACTATGGAGCCACCACTGTGTTCAATGTTAAAAGAGGAATTAAAACTATATATGTTGAATAAGGGAGAGCACTGAATAGAAGCATACTGGGCGTTGTTATAACTAAACATGAGCTACGGGAAGATGATAGTCCAATCATAATGGTCATCTGAAGTATAACACCGCAGGCCTTCTCAAGGAACAGGTTTACTCGCTCCATTTGCCCATCTGATTGGGGGTGGTAGTCAGTAGAATGACATAGACTGATACTAAGAATTTTGCACTACTCTTCACAAACTAAATAAGTAATGGGATCTGTGGTCACTAATAATCTCCTGGGGCACTTCATTGAGGAAGTACACATGAGAAACAGATAATATAGCCATCTGCTTCGCTGATATTGTGGTGTTACAGGGAATTAAATGAGCTAGATTTATACCGGTCCACCACTACCATGATAGTGTCATAGCCATCTGACGCAGGTAGTTAACAACAAAATTGACTGATAGGGTAAACCCAGGCTTATCTGCTTATTAGGCTGGCACTAACAACTCCACTGGAGTCTGGCTTTTGGTTTCATTCTATTGCAAACTAGGCACTCCTTAAAAATACATGCAGCCTGTGCTGCCACTCCCTTCTAATTATATGTACAACAAGTCAATTATAGGGCCTTCTCCTTCCCGGGGTGCCCAACAGTCAGCTCATCATGGTGTCTCTTAATTATTTCCTAGCGGAGTGGTCCAGCAGGTCCCATGAGCATTCCTGAAACCACACCATCTCATTCTTTACATGGTGCCTCTTGTGATATCCTCCTTAATTAGCTTGTCCTTGACGAGAACTATGGTATTTTCTGCTGACAAGGGATGAGAAAGGGATGACCTTTCTGAAAATAACATACTTTTTCAAAGTTCTCCTGAGGAGCAAGAACTGAGACGCATGCCACCAGAAAGGTTGCTTGGATACAATTTTAACTTGAGGAATCACCAATTGGGTATTGTGCATCTTCATCCCCTTAGGATCAGGAATAAACCAGGGTGTTGACTCATAGCATCAGTCAAATCATTCTCCTTGCCCTTCATAAGCTCATAAAAGAACACAATTTAAAACAGGGTCTCATGCCAGAGGGTTTGCCGTGGGGTCAAGACATGAGGGTGGTGGTAGTACAAAAGGGCACGGCGATCTGTAATAACGAAGAATTGTGGGAAGAGCTATGTAAATGATGGCACTAATAGATCAGTGCTTCCACCACTGTCAATAGTTTTTTGTCATAAACGGCATCGTTCAACTCAGGCAAGTATTTTTTTCCTAGAAAAATGTCCAAAAGAAAGCTCCACTCCATCTTCGCCACTTATAACAAATCAGCTGCTATTGCGGAGTTAGAAATATCAGTACCTATTATAAACTCTCTCTCAGGATCCACATGGCGATGAACTGACGTGGATAGCAGGGTGCAATTCACTATATGAAAGGCACCTTCCAGGGCAGAGGACCAACGGAGAATTTTGGCCCCACTAGCCTTATAAAAAAGAGCCGCTACCTCAGAAAGCTTTTCCATGAACTTTTTAAGGAAAGTGCAAGTCCCCAAAAATCTCCTTAATTCCATGAATGAAATTGGGGCGGGCCACTTATGAATTTTCTTGTACATTTAAGATGATCATGTGGCCTTTCTTAAATATGATGTGGCTTAGGAAAGTGACTGAAGCTTCTAATCTCACACTTACTCATTTTCAGCATTAGGTTTGCTGCCACAAATTCTCCATCAATTGCCGTGGGTGAGTCACATTGGATGCTTGATTGGGAGAGAACACAAGAATGTCATCCATGTATGCCACAGCGCATATGACAAGCATTTCCCCAAAGACAATTCAACGCAGCTTTGAAAAAAGCAGGTGCATTCTTTAACCCAAAAGGCATGACCTAAATTGGAAGATACCCTCTCTGGAACGCTGTGAGCCATCTCTGCCAATTCTTAATATGAGTCTGACTAAAAGTGTTTTGCAATCCAGTTTGGAGAAGACTCTAGCTTTTCCACATAGTAAGCAATATATAACTCTACAAGGATGGGATGTATGATCTGGTACAGTGACAGCGCTCAGATTTTCATAATTCATGCATGAGCATGAGTCTTTTTTGCTTTTTCACAAAGAGAAGTGGAGAGCATACCAGAGTGTTACGCTAAATATGGATCCTTTTGCTAATTGCTCTAACCCACATGTATAAGGCTGCTTCCTCCCGTTAAGACAAAGGGTAAATGGGAGAATAAATGCGCATCAGATCAACAGAGAGTTTGAATTCACAAGTAAACTCTGAATGAGATGGAAAACACTGGCAGAAGCTGCATCTAAACTGTGAAATTCTGAGGATTGCTCGCTTAATAATTATATTCCTGCACTCTTAATCAGGATGGAGTTCCGTTGATTGATCCTCAATTTTTCCAGTGGCTTACAGTATTCAGACTGTTCAGAAACTCAATCAGCATATCAAAACAGCCCCAACTTTTCTAGTCAATTTCAGGCTCAATTTTTTTTGTATTCAGAGATTTCTACCAAGGAAAGCAAAGGTAAAATCTGTGGATTCTGAGGATCCATTTTGCCAACATTCTCCAAAATGGACATGATATAAATACCAGAAGGAAGATTAAATAAAATAAATTTTTATTTAAGACTAGTTTATTTGGTAAAAATTCATTAGGCCAGGCGCTAGTATTTATCCATCTAGGGCATCTCCTGGACACATTTGAGCACACAATCTCACAGATTATTTTCCACCTCAGTTTGGCCATTGAACTGATATTACCGAGAGCTATTGCTAAGTTAATTGGTGACAAAATACGCTCATATTTGGGAGGAGTTCAGGGACAAAAATTGCAACAATTAGAGTGCAGAATTTTCATTGGATCATCCAAAAATGAGGTTTGTCATACTTCTGATAAAATACGAATTCTGGGAAATTTTGGGGTCAATTTGAATAAATGATATACCCTTAAAAAGGATGTCAGCAGGCCTCTCTCAATAGCACTAGGTACTCCCATTCAGGCAGTCCATGTGCAAGTGCTATTGTGCTGGTTATGCGTATCAAAATATGGAAACTTATTTTAGGACCAGCTCAAAATATGTTTTTTCATACAGCTGACAAAAATGACTCCCTAATTGGTATGTCAACTGGCCCTCTTGATAGCACTAGGTACTCCCATTCAAGCAGTCAATATGCAAGTACTATTATGCCAATTATGCATACCAGCGTACAAAAATTTCAATAGGTGTGAAAGCATTTTTGACCAGTCAATCATGTTTTTGTCATACAGCTGATGAAAACGACTCCCTAATTGGGATGTCAACTGTCTTCTCAATAGCACTAGGTACTCTTAATCAGACAGTCCATATTCAATTGCTATTGTGCCGATTATGAGGATTGAAATATGAAATTTTCTCTAAGGGGGGAAAAGGATTACGTTCTTATCATCTAATTGTTCATGTGATTTGTAGACGTTATCCAGGTCAATACAGAATGATTTCTCATGCTGATTTCTTAATATTGGTCCTGGATAGCCAGGACTAGTTGACAAGATTTGGTGCAGCAATAATCGGCCCAACTGTGCAAGTGTATATTGGCCCAAGCTACAGATAGAAATTTTTTAATTTAGATTGATGTTGAGTTGATTGTCCTAGGCTAAATAGTTATAAAGAAGATAAGCTTAAATGTGCAGGGGTATTCAGCCTGAGCTTTTAATAATATATGAATCCTCATTGCGATAATTGGCCTGAGCTGTGTTATTGCAATAGGCTTTAATTATAGTAGAATCTCATGCTTTAGGAAGATAATCAGCCCAATCAATTGGTTACCAAAGGGTTTATTTTTGAGTCAGCCGCTAGAATCCAACACAGATGAATATTCCAACTGTCAGGATTTGAGATAAAAATAAATAGAAATCCCTTCTTCTGAATCAGGCTGTGCAAAATTGGTCATCAAACCTACCTGAGGTAAATCTATTTCAGGACCCTCTCCCCTATTCCTGAGTCACGTGGGGCGGCGTTTCCACCCATTCAGTCAGGTGAGCAACGCTACCCATTGAAGATGCCCACGCGCGCGCGCGCGCGCGCGCTGCGCGCGCGCGCGCGCGCGCGCGCGCTGAGGAGGCAATTCTGGAAGAACAGTAAAGATTTTGAATAGATGAGGCCCCAACAATCCCAAAGGCACCAAGTTCCAACACACCCTATAAATATCAAACCCTTCTAAGCATAATAATATCAATTAACTTACCCAGCTTTCCGCTTCCTTCCCAACCTTTTCTGTAAATTAGCAGCTTTGAGCTACCTTCAGACCTTGGCGCCAGTCCAAAGAACTGTAGCACTGACAATAGTGGTGCTCACTACAGGGGGCTCTGATATGTCCCGAGTGAAAATGTCTATCATAATGTAAAATACCAGAAGCCTAGTAGACCAAACCTCTGGTCAGTTGAGAAGCGTTGCCCAATGGGTTAGTACCTCATGGTATGAAATACCAGCCGCTCAAGCTGAATTATTAGAATTTCGAGCTGCTTTCCAGTTCACCCTGCCTTCTATTGATGGAAGTCAGTACCAACTTCAATACAAAAACCCTAACAAGGTAATCTCCCAACTAATAAATGGCATCAACTCTGCGGGTGGCTGCACTAGTCATTCCTGCACCTCCGCCATTCTCTCTATCATGCGTGACCTTTACAATTCAGTCCAGCTGCCACCAGCAGAGCTTGAATTGGGCCCAGACGTTACTTCCGCCATTTCATCCACCCCGCCATCCAACACCTGCTCCAACTAGTTGGGTTGCACCATCAAGAAGTCACATGCCAACAAGGGCTCTCCCAGGCCCTATACACTCATCTCATCAATTTCTATACCGCGGCCTCCTCCTTCATCCATGACAAACGTGAGGCCATAATTGATAATTAATGGCTGATTAATGAAGTTTGAGACCAGGTAATGGTGTTAGATCATGGAATTTCCGAGTATCTTGAGGATGAGCTGCATTGGAGCGTCCAACACCTCAAGATAACTTGAGATAGACGCCTCCACCAAGTTGAGGATCTGGTAGGGACCCTACAACAACACTATCGAGAGTTGGCCTCCAATGAATACCCATCTAGGAGCGAAGGTCCTGAAGGGCCAGAAGGTCCCCATGGACCCCCCGGGCCCCCAGGTCCCTCAGCCCCCACCGGTGCTGGCCCTGAGGACCCCTGGTGAAAGGATGTGATGATAGCATTAGCTGTTTTGCGTGAACAGATTCGTAATGTTGCTGAATGATGTAACTCTGAATGGATGGGGTCCCACTTGACCCTAGGGCCTCCCAAGATGCCCTGTCAGATGAAATGGGCAACTTGAGTATTTTTGCCAAGCTCACCAACACCCGCATCTCTCAACTGGAGCAAACCTGTTGAGGGTTTGAGCCCCCTGACCACCCTTGAAGATCAATTTCACCATCAACAAGCTGACATACAATCTTTAAAAGAACAAGTCACAGACAAGGTTTCTGTTTCCTCCCTCAATCGACATTGGGATGATGTCCAGGAGAAACTCAAAGGCCTATGACGCCGGCTAGACCAACAGGGCCCCCACAACTATGTGGAAACTGAAATTTTGGAGTCAACGCATATCCCTGGTGTTAACACCCTCTCCGCTCCTCTAGTAATTAACTTTAAACCTAGTTTTAAAGAAAGGTTCTTTCCCATCCAAGAAAGCATTTTATCCTTCCTATACACTTATGGAAACTCCATGGAGGAAGCCTCCGACAGGCAAAGGGTAAAAATATCCACTCCTTCCTGGATAGCGCGTCCTGGTAGATCATGACCCCTCATTTGAAGGAGTGCACAATGTGGGATCAGGTCCACATGGCTTTAATCCAGGAGTTCGGAAGCAACCAAACCTTTGCCAACCAAAAACAGGCCTTCATGGGTATCTGATTAAACAAAGGAGAAAGCCCCATGGAGTTTGCCTACCGCTTCTATGCCCAAGCTCAACCCTTGGTTGCCACAAATCGTATCACCCTGGACAACGCTATTACCGCTGTCATTTCTGCGTTAGGATCCTACCCCTGAGGTCCAGATGCATATGATTGGCCAGAAGAATGGATTTACCTGCATCCAAGAAATTAAGGAGGCCCTTAATGAGATCCCTATGTCGACTCTGCACTGCAGGCTACCTCCACTGGCCCCTCTAACCGCCCTAGGGTCCATGTGGTCAAAAAGTAGAAAAACCCTCGATCTAGATGTACTTACTGTAACGGTTCCAGGCACAGTGCCAAGAACTGCTGGAAATGACTCGCTGAGGAGGCTGGAAAAGGGAAGTCAGCATGAAGGATGAGGCACTTCGTGCTGACGACCCCACTCAGCCTCAAGGGTCCTCTGTAACCATAAGTGAACTAGGAGCTATGACATCTGAGGAAGAAGTTTCATTATCTATTGATAATTAAGAAATTGATACTGCTTACTCTTCTTCTGATGACTCTCCTATGTTCCTCACTCTGCCGCCCCAGTTCAGAAGTCTGGTCACCCAGGTTGCAGTATGAGTTTACAGGATACCAGTCCATGCCATAGTTGATAGTGGCTCCCCCATGAATGACATATCCTTCAAGCTGTTGAAACGCATCAAGATCGCTCCCAATATGCCGCACTACATGAGGTATGGCACGGCTGGCCCCCAGTGCACCCGATCCATAGGGGCCTATTCCTCTCTGCTGATACGGTTTGGGAAGCTCGCTTTAGATACACCCACCATCGCTCTGGACAACCCTAGCTATGACCTGCTCCTTGGGACTCAATTTCTTAGAGACTATTCACCAGTGCTCCATTATGACGGCGGCTTTCTATCCTTGCTGGGTTATCATATTCCGCTTGTTTTTGAGACCCCTCATGATTCCAAAACTGAGGTTAAAGCCCTGGATTATCTGCTAGAGAGTGAAAGCCAAATCAATTTACTCAAATATTATATTAGGGGTTCTCAAGTCCGACTGCCCCCTCCTGCTGTTGATGTGCAAGAGGGCGTGACAATTTACTTACCTAAGGCATCTACCATTCCCCCAAAATCTCAGGTCATCGCTGATACCCAGGTCCATGTCAACATCCCCTCGGGGTACCTGCTTGAAGTCTGAGGCCTAAACAACCCATCCCCAAAGGAGGTGCTAACCTGTCCGGGGATTCTAGAGCCAGCCTTCGCCGGATCTATATCAGTGCTGTTGGCCAACCTTACTGTTAAACCTAAAATAGTAGGTCCAAACAGCCCCGCCGCCTATGTCTGCTTACTATCATTAGAGGCTATTGCCGACGTCCAGAACTTTGGGGACTTAAGAGACTTTGGCTTGGAAGCTCCACCCTCAGTTAGTCTGGTTGATACTGATATCAGTAAAAACCTCTTGGATGACTAACAGCAAAAGGTCCTAGCATTATTGGAAGAATATTCGGACCTCTTCTAGACCTTGAACTATGACTTTGGAAGAAAGAACGGGGTCCTTCATCATGTAGAAACTGGGGAAGCTCCTCCCTTCTGGTCCCAACCTTACTGAAAGAGTAAGGCTGAGGAGGTCCAGGTGACTATTGAGCTAAAACAGCTACTCAACGCTGGACTCCTGGTGCCCTCACACAACTCTTGGGCCTCTCCTCTTCTACTGGTTTGGAAGAAGGACGGCATCATTGGGTGGTGATGGACTATTGATGACTTAACTCCATCTCTAAGAAGGACAGTTATCCTTTACCTCAAATCAACAATTCCCACCAACTGCTCACCGGATCCCAATACTTTTCCGCCATGGACCTTGCCAGCGGATATTGGCAGGTTGAGCTCGCCCCCAAAGACCAGGCTAAGTGTGCGCTCATAGCTAATGAAGGGCTATTCGAGCCTACTAGAATGCCCCAAGGCCTTTGTAACGCCCCAGCCACTTTCCAACGTGCCATGGATGGGATCCTTGGGACTTGAAGCTTTCCTGCGTCCTTTTTTACCTGGATAACATTACTGTCTTCTCTCAAACCTTTAATAAGCATCTTGAGAATCTATGGGAAGACTTTGATTGGCTACAATGAGCGTCCTTAAAGCTAAAGCCCTCCAAGTGCTCCTTCTTTCAGTCCAAATTAGAGATCCTGGGGCACAAGGTCTCTAAGGACGGCATCCAACCCATACCAAACAAAATCGCCGCCATAGAGAAGATGTCACGCCCCCAGAGTTTAAGGATATCCAGGTATTCCTCAGCATGGTGGACTATTACTGGCAGTTTATAACTCTGTTTGCTGACCTTGCAGAACCACTGTTTTATCTCCTACAGAAGAATGTGCCGTTAAAGTGGCGGCATGATTAAGAACAGGCTTTTAATGCCTTAAGAACCGCTCTATGTACTAAACCCTATAGTTCACCCTCAATTCGACCAACCCTTCCTGTTGTTCACGAATGCAAATGACATCGCTGTTGGGGCCATCCTGGCCCAACATGACAAAAACCAGGTCGACCACCCTGTGGCCTACTTTAGTAAGATGCTAAATAAAGCCGAGCGGAATTACAGCATCACCAAGAGGGAGTGCCTAGCCGTCCTACTGGCCATCAAAAATTTTTGGCCCTACCTCTACGGCACCCACTTTACTATTATTACAGACCACTCCTTGCTATGGTGGCTACAACAAATGAAGTATCCCGACGGTCAGTTAGCCAGATGGGTTCTACAACTACAAATCTATGATTTTACCACTGTCCATCGCGCAGGCGCTATTCAATAGAATGCGGACAGCCTCTCCAGGATACCAGTATCAGCAGTGTTGACCCCTGAGGAGGACTGGCTGTATGACCTAATAGGCTGACCTGACCAATGGGAGTTGGAAACCTCAGAGATCCAGGCTGAACTCTGAAGGATGACTTGTGATACACAAATTAAGGATGGGCTGCTTTATAAAGAAAGTCAATAAGAAGTTGCTTCCTTATATCCGCCCCTCCTCCAAAACTGATGTTATACTAGAAGGCCATTTTACCGTGGGACATGGGGCCATCAAAAAGATCCGCGAGTGGTTGAAAGCACAATGATACTGGGACTGCATGATCGAGACTATCCAGGAGTCTAGGAAGAATACATGACTTGCCAATTGCAAGACCGAGCTAACCCCTGATTCCGACATTTGGTGGTTGCCCCAACTGGTCCTTTCAATGTGGAAAGCATTGATGTGGTGTGCCCCCTTCCCACTGGGTTGTATGGCCATAAATATTATCCTAGTCGTATACCACCTAACCAAGTGGGTTGAAGCAATTTCAGTCCTAGCTGCTACTGTCAAGGCCAACGCCCTATTCCTCGTTTAATCCGTTTTCACCCAGCATGGGTGCCCCAAAACCTTACTCTTGGACAATGGATTAAACTTCACCTCACAGGTAGTGCAAGAACTTACCTCGCTATTTGGCACTACTTAGAGTATCGGTGCACCTTACCACCCCTCTACTAATGGGGCGGTTGAACGGGCTAACGCAAATTTATTTCTATTCTTCAAAACTTTGCTGCCTTGGACACTGCTCATTGGAACCATTACCTACCCAGCGCCTTACTTTCCTACCGAGTAAGCTATCACTGAGTCATCAAGTTGTCCCCCTTTGAAGCCCTGTATGGGCGGGCACCTCAGCTGCCAAGTAGCGTCCAGCCAATGCTCGAGAACTCCACCCCTGAGAACTCCAATTTAACTATGAGGACTCTATCTGATGAAATTGTCCGGCTCCAACCCAAGCCACTCAAGGCATTATCACCACCACTGGAAGAGAGACATCACAATCAAATCTCGGATGACCCTCCTTACCAGATTTTCAATTAAGTGACCCCACATTTTTTTTATCATCATCAACCTGGAGGCTGACAAAACAAGCTTGACATACTTTGGTCTGGACCCTATAAAGTTATTCATAGGGTGAAGTCTGAGTACTCCATTGCCGATGTCAACCAAGGGATTGTGGTAATTCAGGTGCATGGTCAGTTCCTGCAGCCGTATTCCCCCTCCAACAGGATCTTGAGGGGAGCATTGTTGGAATTTGAGATAAAAATTGAATAGAAATCCCTTCTTCTGAATCAAGCCATGCTGAATGGGTCATCAACCCTACCTGAGCTAAATCTATTTCAGGACCCTCCTCCCCTATTCCTGAGTCATGTGGGGCGGCGTTTTAACCCATTCAGTCAGGTGAGCAACGCTACCCATTGAGGAAGCCCTCAAGGAGGCCATTCTGGAAGATCAGTAAAGATACTGAATGGATGAGGCCCGAAGATCCTGAAGGCACCAAGTTCCAACACACCTTATAAATATCAAATCCTTCTAAGCATAATAAAATATCGATTAACTTACCCAGCGTTCTGCTTCCTTCTCGACCTTTACTGTAAATTAGCAGCTTTGAGCCACCTTAGGACCTCGGCGCCATTCCAAAGAAATGTAGCGCTGACACCAACCCTTCTAAACAGGAAAAGGGTTCCTCCAAAGTGGGCTACAGAAGAAGTGTAAGGCTGAGTGCATAAACCTTTGGCCATTGGGGCAAATTTTCCTGAGTGTGGACTTCAGACAGTTAAATTAGTACTTCTTGACCATTCTTCAGAGATAATGCCAAGTTTTGGCCTTCTGATTGGTTCTACTTTATTTTTCCGCCACCACTCTATTCCAAAATAAATGGGTACAAGTAATTTTTATGGAAGGAAGCGGTCAGCCAAATGGTACTTACCAACTTGATAATCCACCAACTCCTGAAACTCCAGCGTTAGAATACCATGGGAGGCCCCTCCACTAATCATACCACCAGAAAAGTATTATAAATCAAGGTATTCAGTTACGCTTGTTCAATAGACTTGTCAGAGGCTCCAATATCACCAAAATAGTTGTGCTGAATTTCCCTAAATATTAAGAAAAATTAGCAGACAGCAAAAAACCAGAATAATCTTTATTCATCATAGAATAAAGCCAACAAATCACCAGTAAAATCTTCATCAGGCATAATCATGCCACCAGGATAAGATTTTGCATCAATAAATGAAGAGTTATAATTGGCCAACCTCACACTGAGGACACATACCCCACCACACTAACAGAAGTTGCATACATATTTGCATATTGTAAATTCAATTTTTTTCACCTTCTGAGTCCTTCAAACCATAATAAGAGTCAAGCGCGGATTCTCAGGAGTGATATAGTACATTGAAATTGGCTCCAAGCTGGACCAGCAAGAGCATATAATAGGGTCATTAGAATTTATATAAATTTCTTTAAAAACGCGTTTTCAGACATCGATGACACCATACTCAATCTGATAACTAGCTTTTCATTGCTATCCAATGCCATGACTGCTAGGACCCCCATCAATGATTTATCTGGTATTTCAAAAAGAAGTTGCAAAAGGGAAATTATATCAGATAACCCAGATATCTAGATTCAGGGTAGACTCACACAAATCCCCAAATTCCCTAATTGAAAGGAGAATCAGTGTTGAGCTATGCCACATTCTAAGAAGAATTCATAGTTTTAGGCAACATATTTATAGGGGTCTCCATGGGTGACATCATCGTGGCTAAATTGATAAAACACTAATTAAAGTCTTGGGTATAAACCCCTGCCACCTTTAAGTTCCCAAAAACTTAAAGGTATGGAAGGGGGGTGGAAGGTGAGTCAGTAGGGCGTATGGCTACCAATCTGAAAGTTGTGGGTTCGATTCCCACCCTTTGCACATGATTGTGGTGCCAGCCAAAGTAAGCTATTGGTGGTTAGTAGGTCTAATAACACGAAAACCTTACCCATGACGTAATCAGAAAGAATCAAGTCCTAATCCAGAGGCATAAAACTTTCTATGATGGAGTTGACCCTAATCCTGTTTCACGTCAATATTTAATTTCTTTCTTTTGGTAATGTTTGTCCCCTGGTTGGCTTGCCTCAAATAAAATAAAGGGATGGAAGGATATGACACCTATAAAAGGCACATGTAAGTTTTTGGGGCCCTTTTTTAAGGGCCTACCCTGGGTGAAACATTGATGGGCAAAATACCTGGCTCCTTTCACGTTGGGGCGGAATTTACCCCAGAGATTCAATAAGTTGAATGAAGTTGGCAGGGGGAGCTTGCTATACCAAGCTGTCTCTCCCGGGAGTATCCAATGTGGAAAGGAGAATTGACGTTTTAACTACGTGTGACAGTTGTAGGGTCTGGGACCAGTAACCTTTCATTTACATATACCTTCAAAAGGCGTCCAGCCTTACGCAGAGCAAAGAACCTATATTAGAGTTTAAAAAAGTATTGTGTGCAGAAGACGCTACTCTAGGAAATGTTCTGAACCCTCCAACAATATCCATAAAAGCAGCTGTGGCTGGAACACCATGAAAATCTAGTCAGCTATACCATGGACAGCTGATACACCAAATTTACCCATGAGAGGTTAGACGTGAACAATCTAAATAATTATTGAGAGAAGCTTCTAAAGCAATGGAATCCAGCTTCTGTTGGATTCCCAAATAAACTTTTTGTGTCAGTCTAGAGATCACATCAACAGGATTGTAAAGAGTCCAAGACCACCGGGTATGAGTAGGAAGGGTGGGCACTTCCCAGTTGGCAGTTTAAAGAATATTGCAAGACACATTACCAATAAAACAAACTAAAATACTGTAATGATCACCATAGAAACCATGACAAACGGCCAACACACCCAGGTAATCCTCAAAGAGAGCCCCACATAGATAATTCTCATGCACATATAGTAAAAAGTTGGTTGACTAATGTTAGGAGATTATCTGTAACTCTCTCATGCCTTAAGAGGCGGTACAGAATGCACAGCCAAATGCAATCAGGGAATATGCTGGTAACAATAAAGGGAATAGGGCACCCTTGCAAGGTGCCAGTGCACCGGGGACTCAATGACAGGGTGTAGAGAATTGTTTAAGTAACTAAATACCATACAAATACCAAAACCTAGTTTGGCCCTAGGAAGGAGTCCATACCAATTGAAAATTAGCATTGGGGTTCTTAGACGCCTTAATCTGGAGGGGACCTGACTTTATAAGTGTGAACCAGAGTCTATCGTTACTTTAGACAAAAGAAAATGAGCTATAATGTTGGAAACCTCCTTGAAGAGGTCTGCAAAGATATCAGACCAAGAGGCCATCTAAAAATTTATAGTTAATGTAGTTTTATTATAAACCAAGTTAAACAACAAAGAAGATTGGTCTTAAAACTTTAAATTTAAAGTAGGGGTAATATTTCCTATTAGGCGAGGCACTGCACACAATCCAACTAATAAATACAATCCCCCATCATTGGTGGTACTATAGCTTGAATACACTCACACTCAGGAGATTGACTGCAATTGAATTTTTCCAGATTTGGCAATATGGTAAACTGGATGGGTTTTATAGCCCAGATTTCCAAGAAAACATAACATAACTTCATAAATTAGTAAATAACTGTGCACCACAAAACCAATGATGTAACGCTCCCATGTTCATCATGTGCACCCCTAGAAGCAACTTAAGAATAATAGCCCTTACCCAGTGGTGGTCCATGGAATGCTTCAGGTCAGGCAGATTCATTAGCTTGTTACCCTTGGCCTCTTAGCTCTCTGCCAAACTACAATCTATCCCATTATTATGTCATCAAACCATTACAGTTTCAACATCTTTACTATCTCTGTTTAAAATTTCAATACTATTTCTTAAATCTAACTTTAATTCTCCAAAAAGAAATCTAATCAATATTATGAGTCAACGTCTAAATTTGCTGATAAATATTGCCTATTGGAAGCTCCACTTCCTCATGATTATCTCAACAAAAGCGCAGTTTTTAACAACTGATCATATTTGATAAGAGCTATTTCTACCAGAAAGGACGTTTCGGATCTTCCACCAATGATAAAGATCTTTATCGATCTTAGACATTTTAATCACTCAGAAAAATACTACATACACTCCCTATAAATATATCTGGGTATTAATAATCAATATTTCTCCAATACAGGTCAGTTTTAATAACGTAGCTAAGTTAATTTTTTTCATCCTTATCTGGAATCTTTCATCTGAAGTCAAAAAAAACTTCATTTAATGGAATTGACGCCCTTGGAGTATCTGAACTTAAATTTCAGTGTTAATTCCAACAATTGGTCCTTTAATGCTAGTTTATTTATAAAACCCTAAACAAAAACATAATTTCAAACCATGAACAGTTTTAAAGAAGCAACATCTTACTCTGAAGATGAAATAATATCAACATTGATGAATACCAATTGTTATTATTCTGGTATGAATGGATGAAAAGCCCTGAAGAGCTACTTCAGAATGGTAAGAATCCGCTGACTAGAATTTCATTTATGAGTAATTGAGCCCCTTGAGATGAGGCAATATTGGGTTATAACAGGTTGTTACTGGATCGCCACCATATAAGGTGATAACGTGATGTCCACATTTGAAAAATATAATCTAGATTGGCTTAAACTAAGGCGATATAGAATTGGAGAATACCAGCTGATACCAATGAGAATAGCCAGAGTAGAATAATATAAGCTATGAGAATGGTATTGTACGAAGTCACTGATATATAAGTGAGATGCGCAATTGAAGGAAGAAGGTTGTTAATAGTTGAAAGAGCAGAACAGCAAAGAGTCTCAGTAAATATTAAGATGAATAAAAGTGACATTGAGAAATTGCTCCTATTTTAATATAATTTCCAATGTGTCCAATGGACGGTAATCCAAATATTTTCTGTCTATTTTTCAGTAGGTTTGACCTGTGTGACTCTTATGGTGGATCCAAACGGTACTGCCCAAAACTATAACAGTAATGCTCACTATGGGAGCCCATTGATCAACCACAAAAAAATAAAAATCTCCAGTTTCTGTACATGTCTCATCAGGCCTGCTTTGCCAAGGAATCTTCACAAAGCAATGCACCCATCAAATATGAGGAGCTCAATCTCACTTTAGATGCAGTGTTTAAGAAACAAGATGTACTTCTTCAAGAACGGAATGCCATTATGTACTAGCTCGACAGCACATATAGTAAAATGCAATAATGAGACAACAAAACAAAGAATCACCAATCACTTGGATGACATCACCAAATTCTGCATTGCGCAGAGTGGAAATTGACAAGTACCTCCCAGCCCTCTCATTGGGAAGAGGAAGAATGACAGGGGGGAACAATACAACAAGGAATATGATGCTGGCCGGAGCTACTACACCCAGGAAGGTAGCTCTGGATATAAGTAAGAATCTGAGCGCCAATTCCCTCAAGTGATGGCAGTACTGCCCATGGCAGAGGCCCACACTACCTCCAAAGCAGTGGACATCCCACCCTCCTCTGGATCAGCTCCTCTTTGAGAAACTGTTTATGGGTCTTGACCCATTCCTCACTACACCCCAAGGTCATGTCTATGAGTGAGATGAGGAGGTTTTCTCGAGAAGCTGCCTTTATGCAATCACAATGGGAATATCCACAGCTTCTTCAAACAGTTTTGTGTTTGCAGCAGAAGGTGCCTCTGATTGGTGTAAATCCAAACTATTGATATCTGCTTTGGATGTTAGGAGTGCCGATCAAGTCACCTGCTAACTTCAAGGCAGCTCTGTTACCTACCAAGATGTAAAGGATACTGTGTTTTGACTGTTTGGGGGTACCTCAAAAATGTCGCAGCAAAAGGCGTAGTTCTTGACTATTGGGTTCCACCATAATGAGACCCTCACAGAGTTCAATTATCAATTTATGGTGGAAGCTCACGTGCTTATTGGGGAAGGCTATTTAGTGGAAGCTGACATGTGCATTGCAATGACCTTCATGGTGAAGCCATACTGTGAACTTCACAATGTCATTTTTTCAATTTTGGATGATGACGTTCCCTAGCTAAAATTGTGCAGTTCTTGTGCCAATATCCACCAACATCCCCCGCCCATCATGGAGCGGAAGAGTACCACCTCTTCTTGACCCTCTATGTGGGGAAATACTCTTGTCCTACCCACATTCCGCCTAGGAACTCTAACCTTACTAAGATTACTCGCCACACCCTTGAACAAATTATTCCTAGCTGTTTGATTTCCGCCCTGACCCCATTTATAAAATTGTCAGCAGTCCAACTACCGACCTGGAACTAGTTATGTCAAACATCAGCAATATTCTTACTGGGATGGCCCTGGTTATGTCAAATTTCCACAGTAATATTAGCTGGGATCCTTTTATGAGAACCAAGGACGTGTCTCTTATGGGGTTAATTACTATGAATGTGGACGCTTTGGCCACCTGGCACGATGTTTCCCTAACTGTTGTGTCCACTTTGTGCAACTGGAGCAATATTATCAGGGAAAAGATGGAGTAGAGTAGAGATGGGACTCTACCTCTTCTATCCCAACCCAAAATGCCCCTAAATTGATAGTAGTATATCCTGAAGAAGTCTTTCAAAGAAATGACAGGATTTTATACCAGCAACAAGTTGTAGGTATGAGCGTAGTGACATAAGCAAACTAAGGCCACGGTGGATAAAGGACCTCAGGAACAACTCAAGCTGTATGCCTGCCAAATATTTAATCAAGATTCCTCAGACAAGCTGGATTCCACCGCAGATGCACCAACTCTGAAAAGAGTAAACGTCGCCCTTCCAGTAGATGCCATTGTTAAGGAATATCCCAAAATCAGTGAGGGGATTATGAGTTTCCTTGGGAAAAGATATCCCATAAATGTCCACATATTAAATAGTCAATAATATTCTTATTCTGAGTGTAGATACTGTGATATTTTTGTAGCAAAAAGTAGAGTGCGCGCTATAATAAATACAGGCGCTCCAATAAACATAGATTCTACTAAGTTAATGCCAAAGTTGACGTTTAAACCTGATTTGGACCATTAAATGGTGTATGGGACCGCTGGAGTGGAAAGCACAGTCTCTGAGAGAGTTATAAGCGCGTTACCTTTGCAGTTTGGGTCCATTGTTGTAGCTCTGGCGATAGTGTTACCCAACGGTAACTACAACCTGCTAATTAGAACTGCTATCCTGCGACACTTTTGGGGCTTTCATTGATTAAACGGAGGAGACCTTCAAATCTTTTGGGGCAGCAGATCCCAATTTAATTTTACCTCTAGCAGAGTGCCAAAGGACTTGTGCACATGGGGCATATTAATCTTGCATATAGAGACGGAGTGATTACAGTCCACTATCATTGACTAAAAAGCAAGACTTGGCCCCTTCCCAGCAGATATATAAATATCAAGGGCTACCTCTCCGAGCTGCTGGGCCTAATTCTATTCCTTGTGGATACCAAGTCATAGTGGGCACCAAATTAGAGTTGGAAGTGCCAGTTGGGCTCTATATGGAGGTCCTTGGGCCCTATCAGCAAGTGCAGCTTGAGCCTCATGTGGCTCCAAAGATTATACTCGCAGGGCATTGAGAGATTAAGGTTTTGCTAGCAAATTTCCAGAACAAACCAATGCAAATCTGCTGACACCAAATAGTGGAGTATTTACACTTGACTCCAATTGAGGAGGTCCTTCAGGTATATAAGTTCAGTTAATTGGATGAATTTGGTCTAACTTTCAAGTCACATCCCAGTGTAATAACAGTGATGATGCGGGAGAATTAAATAGGGTATTGGAAGAGCAGAAAGACCAAACAATAGCTTTATTTCAGAAGTATAAGGAGATTTTTGCTGTCGATGACCATGATTTAGGATGTGCTTAGGGAGTGGTCCATTGATTAGACACTGGGGATCATTCTCCCATCAGATCTCAGCCAATCCTCAGATCAAGGTCAGCTGAAGTCGTTGTCAATGAGGAAATCAATAAGTTAATGAAGAAAAGGATGCTCAAACTGTCCAAGAGTCCATGGGACTTGTTCGATTTAATTGTAAAAAAGAAGGACGGCACCAACTGGGTGGTGATAGACTACTGGAAGCTTAAAATTATTACAAAGAAGGAATCATACCCCCTGCCGTGGATCAACAATGCTTTGTATTGGTTGGAAAAGCTCACTACTTCTTGGTGATGGATTTTATATCCAGGTATTGGCAAATTGAGTTGCCCGCGGTGGAACAGGAAAAATGTTCCATAATCACATCCAAAGGCCTTTTAATCAACCTGTATGCCACAAGGGCTATGTAATGCCCCAACTACCTTCCAAAGATCCATATGCACTATCCTTGGTAACTTAAGCTGTCATGAGTTCTCATATACCTTGATGATATCAATGTTTTCTCTCAAACCTTTTCTGAGCACCTTGATTATCTAGTAGCAGTATTCTGCTAGATCGTTGAGGCGAACATCAAGAATTAAGCCTCAAAAATGTAACTTCAAAGAACAGTTGGATTAGCAGGGGTTTGTTGTAGAATCCAAGGGACTGAAAACACAACCAGCCAAGGTGGATGACATCCAAAAATGACTACACCAACCAGTAAGCGCGAAATACAGGTATTTCTGGGAATAGTCAGCTACTATTGGCACTTCATCCCTAACTTTAGCTGTGCTGGGGGCTGTTATTCGAGTTGTTAAAAAAGGATTCTGTGTTTGAATGGATGGAACGTTGTAAATACGCCTTCAACCTACTTTGGATGGCGCTGATCAGTGCGCTGGTGCTACTCTATTTGAACCTTATTAAGGAGTTTATTGTTCATATGGATGCGTTCCTTTCCACTGTTGGGGATGTTTTTTCTCAGAAAAATGATGAGGGAGAGAAGCGTCCCATTGCTACTGAATTCAAAGCCTGAAATGACATGAGCGTAACTATACTATGGCCAAATGGAGTGCTTAGCTGTGATCTATTCATATAAGCAATTTATGTTTTACTTGAATTGGTTAAAGTTTATAGTCATAACATATCATGTGTCATTAAGTTGGTTGCAGAATCTCAAGGAGCCTGAAGGGCGTCTAGACCAATGGGCTCTTGAGTTGCAGGCTTACGACTTTGAGATCCTCCACCACCCGGGAGCAAAGCATCAGAACGCTGACTGTTTATCCAGATTGCCAACCTTAGCCATTACAACGGATCTTAGCAATGTGATGTACAATAAGATGCTCGTTGGGGATTATGACGACGAACTGCCCCAAGTAATAAAAGCATTAAACAAGATGCAATAAAATACCTTCCAGTGGAATGGGGAACTGAACAAGCGGATAGGTGAATATATGGTAAACTTTCCGTGACCCTCGGCATGGCCAGGGACTTTTATGAGTGCCCACAAGGCAGTCAGACATGGTGGTGTGTGCAAGACAATGAAACTGTTGCGCCCTTATACTATTGGGAAATCATGAACTTTGACGTTCTTGAAACCATTTCCTGTTGCCACCAGTGTCAAGTGGAAAAGCTGTCCTTCTAGAAGGCCTCATACTGATTAGTGAAACAACAATTGATTGACATACAGTTTCCCTTGATGTTGTTGGCCCTCTTCCAATGGGACCTAACCAGTGCAAGTACATTCTGGTGGCTAATGCTCACTTGACTAGGTGAGTTGAAGTGCGAGATTTACAGGTTTATGGGCAGTCACAATGGCAAGTTTATAATGGATTGTATTATCCAGCAACATGCTTTCCCTTAATTCATTTTGCCAATAATGGAACCAACTTCACCTCGCACATCCTTCCCAAATTGAACAAGATAATGGGCATCTGTGGGGTTCTGATGACCACATATTACCCCAAGTCCTTCGGAATGGCTGAACGGGTTAATAGGAAACTGGTGAACATCCTTAGGAAGCTGGTAACCATTAGACCCTCTGATTGGTTTTCCCTCCTGTCTACAGCCATCTTTGATTACAATATCAGCTATCATTATTCCATAGGGAGAGCCCCTTTCAACTGATATACGTACAATAATTCACTCTTCCAGAATTAATTTATTCATGCATAAAAGATTCTGGTGGAATGGATTCCTACCGTTACTTGATGAATCTAGCTAACACGTGGATCAAGTTGCAAGTGGAAGCATACTCATTAAGCTTGGCCAAAATATTTTTTAGTACTAGATGGTCCCAACCTGAGGGGGGGATTCATCGATGTCTTGGCCAAAATATTAAGGATCAGACCTCCAATCAGGTATGGCGTAGCAGGTTGCCCATTTCCAAGAAGGTGAGATGGTTTTGTTCCATGACTGTAATGGGTTTGGACGGAAATAAAAGTTGGCCAAAATCAGGGTTGGTCCATTCAATATAATTGAGAAAACTGGCGTTGATGCATACACCATCAAAGACCCAGCAAGTGGTTGAATCATTAATCAAAACATGCAAAGGTTCTCTAAGCGTATAAACTATAGGAGACTTACCATCCAATCAAAGGGGGGGTGATGTTTTAAATTTTATTTGAGGTGAGCTGACTTGGGGGATGATACCGCACCAATGAGGGGAAGTGAAGAAAATGGGAAAGGAGGATAAACCCTGGAAAACCTCTATGCGCGGCATATGATTGGCCAGGAACTCCATGGACAGCCTTTGCTATTTGCTATCTCAGTTCAGGGCATTGGTGCGCAATGCCAACACAGTCATAATTGTCCCCTACCCAAAGTTCACTACCAGGATCAAACTTGGGAGGCAGTGGTAGAGGTCCCTATTCTACCACTGGGGTATCCTCCCCTGGGGGGTGATGTTGAGATTATGATATGACTGTATGATAAGCCCTAAAGAGCTACTGCGGAATGGTGAGAATCCAACTACTAGGATGCTATTTATGAGTATTCAATTGCCTAGAGATGAGGTGGTACTGTGATATAATGATTACTATTGATTGCCTAAAATAAGGCGATAATGTGATGTCAGCATTTAACAAGTTTAATTTAGATTTCCTTGAATTAAGGCGATAGAGAATTAAGAAAACACCAGCCAAAACCAATGAGAATTGTCAGAATAGAATAGTCTAAGCTAGGGGAGGATACCCAAGTGCTAGAGTAGAGACCTCTACCGCTGCCTCCCCGAGTTTGATTCTGGTACTGGAACTTTGGGTAGTGGACAATTATGACTGTGTTGACATTTTGCACCAATGCCCCAAACTGAGATAGAGAATAGCAAAGGAGGTTCATGGAGTTCCTGGCCTATCATACGCTATGCATGGAGATTTTCCGGATTTTATCCTCCTTTCCCATTCATTTGATTTCCCTTAATTGGTGCAGTATTGTCCCCAGGTCAGCCCACCTTATATAAAAAAAGAATAGTCTAAGCTAGTAGAATGGTAACATCCACAGTCACTGATATATAAGTGAGATGGGCAATTGAGAGAAAAAGGTTGTCAATAGTTGAGAGAGCTGAACATCGAAGAGTTGCTGTAAACATTTAATAAATAAAAGTGTCATTGGGGCAATTGCTTCTATTTTATTTATAATTCAGCATGTTTAAAGGACTGGCGATCACATATCGTCTGTCTGTTGTTTAGTGGGTTTGACCTGTGTGACCCTTATGGCGGATCCCAATAGTACCGCCCAAAATTTTAACAGAAATTAACAGAAAATACCTGTTCCCAGTATTAATGAATTTAATTTAACATATATTGAATTAACTATTGACATACCTGATAATTTGTGTAACAAATTAAATTTTATGATACTTCTGTTACTAATAGTAGACTACTATAAAGGACCCTTCTTTCATAAGGTCACTATAACTGATCCTAAGCCTCTAGAGTCTATTCTACTATGATGCATCTATAAGAATCTGCTAATATAGCCAACACTTAAGTGGACTAGCGCTAAATAAGCAATATCCTTAACTTTATGTACATCCAGCTTTTTATCATTTGCTCTAAATAAAGGGATTACTTCACTAAGAGGTATAACATCAATTCTTGCTGGTCTAACAACTTCATTCTCAGCTGGTTACTTTATTTTCTACTCGCCTCTGACTTTAACTGTGCCAATCTGAGAAGTTATTATAGACTTTTAAAGGTGATAAATAATTTACAGTTTTGAATTGCTTAAATTAATATTAATGTTTCTAATATTTGCAGCGAAATTAACTTAACTGGTTAAATCAGCTGTTAATCCTTGTAATCACTGAATCAATAATGTTGAAAGTGCACTCAGAGCACACTTACAGCAACCGGAACATAAATATTAAAAGTGTTGATACTAGATGGACAACTTTGTTAATTTGCTAGTTTCATTGCTGATAGGATAGCCCTTCTGCGCCTTAAGGCCAGAAGGGTCTTGAGGCCCATCTGGACTTGAAGGTTCGCCTGGAGCTCCTAGTTCCACGTCCATGGTTCCTTTCTCTGCTAGTCCTAGGGGACAATTGGACTGCTAGCGCAAATGGTTCCCATGGCCCCTCTAGACCACTTGGTTATTGATTATGCTTTCTAGTTTTAAGTTGGTTAATCATCTAACTTAAAGAGTCTAAGTTTTAGAAAACCCAAATAAGAGCAATAGCTCAGGTATGTTCATTAACTATGGAGTGGCAGTCTCTTGATAATGGTCATTCCTTTCCTAACTTGTTAGCTGGAATCAGATTTGCCCATTGTTTCTGTGACAAAAACAAAAGCTTTTAGAAAACCAGGTAATCTCACTAAACGCTTCTATTAATCATTTAAAAGCTAAATTTTAGGTAAGTGAAAAACATGATATGATCCACTCCAGTAATGTAAATTCAGAACCCATCTTTATGGCGGAACATCTGATTTAATAGGCTCCCCACATTAAATAGATCATATTAATTTACACCAGAAAATTAACATCATTTCTACTTAAGTCAATAATCCAAATTAAAACCTAAGAAACTGGATTTGTAATTCCTTTGGCTGTTCATAAGTCAACTAGTAAATTATCTGTACCAAAGCCACCTATAAAGGACAAATATGATCTCACTGATGGAGGTTGTATTCAGATATTTTCATTTAGGACGAAAGAGCTATGGGTAGTACTATGAACCATCAAAAAGTCAAACGTTTCTCTTCTTTTCTACAAGGAACTGTTCTATTTTAAACTACCTCAAATATAGATATATATATTTTGGACTCACGGTAAAAACTGCCCTTATTAAGTATTTTTAAGTGAATTACTCCTGTCTAATCGAAAACAAGCCTATATGGGTGTTAATTCTCAGCATATGGGCTCGATTCCGCCGAGTTGGTTTGCACAGGGTATGAGCCACTGAGCAACCAAATCAGACAATATGAGGATCGCTGACTTTTAATAAAACTTAATAAAATATGTATGGAGCTATTGCCCCTTATTTCAACCTTTATTTTAATATAAATTGCAGAATTATCTGCGCGCTCCATTTTCTTGTAAAAACTTCTTCCCTTTTATCTTCCATCAGACTCTTTATACCTTGGTTCCCCAGCTCGATGCATCCTCAGATTGGTACTCTTCTATTCTGCTTCCCCTTTTCAAGTTACTCTCATTTGTATCAAATCTCAGCATAGATCCTCTCAATTCACCAAATGCTGCATTTTGAAGCACTTAATTATCAGTACCAGTTTAATTCCAGTGGATTCCATTCATTCCGCCATATTGACTTAGGAATTATCATCCAGTCATATTGGAATTGTGACATTACCCCCTCCTTAACTAGACAATAGGTTCATAATGTTTGTATGCTCAAAGGAACTTCACGTGGACTCAGTTGATAACCTGACCCCAGCGAGTTCCTTAATTGTGTAGACATCCATGCCAGTCTTCTTGATAATCTCAAATGGGCTAACCCAAATGTTGGAGAGCTTATTTTTTCATCTGAATCCATGCTGATCGTGGAATAAAATGTAATTTCCTACAGCGAACAATGTAAGACTGCTCCAGCGCTTCTGGTTGGCTGCCTGGTCACAAATTTTCTTTGCTATACTGGTGGAGTAGGCTTCCATTTGCAACTTGATCAAAGCTTCATGAGTTGATTCAGATATTGCTGAGGATTCACCCCACCAGTGTCCTATACACATGAATATAGCAAGGCAGGCAGAGCCGGATGTCAACCATACAGCAGTTGAAATGGGCTTTTACCAGTGGCCAAATGATAGATGATATTATAATTGAACACAGCAGTAGGTGGAAGGGCACTCCATTCTGAGGGCCAATCTGTTATCAATTTGTGGAGTATATTCACTAGGGTTCCATTGACTTGCTCCACCATCCCATTTGATTCTGGATGATAGGGGGTGGTCAAAACCCCATAGATCGCCATCAACTCGTTTGGATTTGGCAGAAAATGCAAAGTGAAGTTGGTTCTGTTGTCCGTCAGAATGAACTGCAGGCAGCCATGCTGCTGTATAATGCACTCCATAATGAACTTGGAAGTGGTGACCGCGCCTAAGTTGCTAGTAGCCCTGGCTTCCACTCATCAGGTCAAATGATTGATAGTGACAATTATATACTTAGATCAATTGGCACTAGTTGGCAGAGGTCTCACCACATCAATGGAAACGGTGTGCCATGCAAACTGGGGTTTCACTAGTTGGTAGGTGGTTTACTTGTGGAAAGGTTTTTCTACTAGACACTGATGGCAGCAACTAACCATATCCAATACATTGTAATGAATGCTTTCCCAGAAGTATTGGGGTCATAAGAATTCTAGTATCTTCTACAATCCTCCATGTCTAACAACCCAATGAGCATCCATAATTACCAAGGGTCAGGCCAAAGGCTTAGTGAAACTCAGCGTCTGGTCTCCAATCTGCTTATATAGCTCTCCCTCACATAGGAAGGTATCCGCCCTAAGTTCATCTAGTACCTTGATCACATGCAGCAGCTCATCCTGGTATTTATTTACCACCATCTTCTCATACATTATGTCAGCTAGATCCGCCGTGATTGTGACTGTTGGCAGCCTAGAGAGACAATCCGCACTTTGGTGTTTAGCTCCAGGGCAGTGTACAATCTTAAAATCATATGATTAGAGCTTTAATACCCAATGTGTGAGTCAACTTTCAGCTCATGCAAATTCTGCAACCAACACAAGGAAGCATGGTCTGTTATGACTTAGAATTGTACCCCATTCAGGTTACATGAAACTGTGCATAAGCATAAATTACCGCTGAATATCTCACTCAGTAACAGTGTAGTTTTGTTTGTGGCAGCTCAAACTTATAATATAGAAAGTGACAGGATGCTCCACGCCATCATCGTCCTTCTGAAATAATACTGCCCCTATAGCAGAGAGAGGCATCCATTTGCACTATAAACTGTTTGTCAAAGTTGGGGTATTGCAATATGGGTGCGCTTGCAATGCAATGCATAATACATCAAAAGCGTTCTGGCATTATTCTGTCCAATCAAAAGAAGCGTTTTTATTCAGCAACTCGAAAAGTGGGGCCCCAATACAACAGAATCCTTATTGTCCAGTCAAGGAGGGGGTAATGTTGTCAACTTAATATGACTGGATGATAAGCCTATGGTCATCCAGAGAAATGAATGGAATATGATGGAATCAAACCGGTAACAGTAATATAAGCACTTTAAAATGAGGCGATATTGGATTGTTGATAAATCGCCTCAAATTGGGCGTCATGAGATTAATGAATGAAGAAATGATGACACCAATTAGATATGGCGAATTGGGTTACTAAGCCATGTAAGTAATATCATCCAAAATTGTTACAATATAAGCAGGATGAGATGAACAAGGAGGAGGAGGTTTTTTATTATAAGAAGGAGAAGAAGAGTGAGCGTGAGCAGAGAAGATCTGCTATATAATTTATGTTAATTAAAAGTAGTATAGTTGGGGCGATTGCCTCCTATTTTTATATATCAAGTTATTATGTTTGAATCGAGGTCAACAATCTCCATATTATTTGGCCATTGCTCAGTGGGTTAAACCCTGCGTGATTCATTCAGCGGAAATAGACCTTATCCGCCAAAAAGTTAACAGTGGTGCTCACTACAGGGGGCCCGTTGATCGATTAGAAAACTTCCTCAATTACATCTATGGCGCAACCAGCTTACTGCAATGGGGTACTACCCCCAGTAACTAAATTCTCTCAATATGGGAAACTGAAGATAGCTTTGGATACCCTACTTTGGGCACAAAAACTGCTTTTTCAGGAAAATAAGAATATTACTGAGCAGCTCAACTATGCATTTAGTCAACTACTCCTGGTAGGTGACCATGCCAACCAACTTGCCAACCTCTTGAGCAGCATGATGGAGCGGCTAGACTGTGCAGAGTATAAACTAGATAAGGTTGTCAGGAAAAGGAAATTTGCAGTGACAGACTGCCCCCACTTAACCGTGATGGTAACATACATGGGTTTTTCAAGTGGTTTGAGTTTGCCATAGAGGGGGCTTCTGTTCAATGAAAAGCTAAACTGTTGTTGTCTACGTTGGATGTTTCAAATGTCGATCAAGTTACATGTTATCTTAAAAACAGTACTATAGCCTACCAAGAGGTGAAGGAGATTTTAATTCGCCTGTTTGGGGGAAAAGCGAAAATGGCTCAGCGCAAGGCAAACTTTTTAACAATAACTTTCCAAAAAAATGTGTCTTTAATACAGTTTGCAGAGCGGTTCACTAATGAGGCTCATGTGTTGTTGGGTGCAAATTTCTTATCTAAAGAGGAAGTGGGCATAGCGATAACAGCGGCTATCAAGCCCTACCGCGACTTGCATAATTCTATGGCGTACACTCTTCAGGAGGGTGCGTAGTTACTCAAAATCATCCATTATTTACGCCGTTTATCTGTCAACTTTAGTGCTCCCAACGTGGAGCAGAAGGATCCTTCATTGGCCACTAAAATTTCGTTAAACAAAGGATTCACTCAATCTGAGAGCTATTGGTGGGTCACCCCTCAGCCACTTCACTCATGGGCAGGTCCTTTATGTCCCTATTATGATCAAACCGCTTATCCTTGGGTCCATAATAAACTGTGTTTCTAAAGTAGACCTAGACCTTCCAGGGCATTACATAGACGAGTGCTGGTCCCCAACGCTTGTCTCTTGTGTGGCCAAACAGGTCATTATGCGGCTAGTTGTCAGTCCAAATCAAGAGTCCATTCAGTATCCGTGGTCCCAAATGAACAGGGAAAAGGGAGAGCGAAGTAGAGATGGGACGCTCTGCTTCCGCTGATACAAATGTAATTGTCTCTGATGTTTATCATGAATCACTTTGTGTTGGCCCTGTGGAACACACTGATAGATTATTATATCAACAGATCCCTTACCACCTTCTGGCATCAAGTTGAGGAAGAGACCCCAATAATGCAGACATGGAGTTTCACCAAAAGTATGTATAAGTCATACGCCTGGCAGATCCTTGAGCGGAATGGTACAATCGGTGGTGACCCCTCCACATATGTCGCAGCTTTGGAGGTGGCGATTCCTGTAGAAAATATTGCCCAAGAGTATCCTCATGTTGTGGCTGGTATGCGCACTTTTCAGAATAATCATACATCCCTGAATGTTTATGTATCGACACTCAGGGTTCTTCTTATTCATTATGCACCTACTTGACATATTTGTGCAGAATACCAAAATTTTGGCAATCATTGATACAGGCGCTCCCGTCTATATAATATCCACCAAGCTTGTAGCTAAGCTTCCGCTGAAGCCAGATGTGGACCACCGAGTAGTATATGGAACTGCGGGGGCCCAGAGCACTGTGTCCAAAAGCTCATATAGCTCATTGCCCTTGAGGTTTGGTTCTGTTGGTGTATCCACTCCAGCTGTGGTGTTGCCTAATAACCATTATGACATCTTGATCGGGGCTGCATTTATGTGGCACTTTGGGGCTGTGGTTAATATGGCAGACGAAACCATCAGTATACTGGGTAACAGATCCCTATCTATTTTACTTCCTGCGGAGCCCCAGATGACCCAATCCGCTCCAGGCAAATTAATCTTGCTTATAGCGATGGTGTGATTCTGTAAAAAATTTACAGATGAAGAGGAGGACCTGAAACACTTCCAAACCAGATTTATGAGTACAAAGGGATTCCACTACAAGCTGTGAATGCTTGTATTATCCCTTCAGTGTATCAGATCATAATTGGGACAGAGCTTAAAATTGATATTCTTGGAGGTCTGTATGGAGAGGTTGTGGGGCCTTATCACCAATCGCGACTCAAACCTCATGTGGCTCCTGGATTGCTGTTACCAGGGCAGGGGAAAGTGAAGGTGTTGATAGTATATCTGCAGAAGGAGGTGATGAAGACTCAGCGGAACCAAGTGGTGGCTTACTTACACCTGATCCCTATTGATGAGGTCCATCAGGTACATAAACTTTGGTTTGTGGGAAGATCTTAGCTTACCTCTAAAAACCCCTCAAAATAATGACTGTGGTTCCATGGGAGGCGCTAACTGGTCTATCAGAGGATCAGAAGGATAGGGTGATGGTTCTGTTTGAAATGTACCACATTATTTTTACAACCAATGATCATGACTCGGGTTGTGCTCATGGGGTTGTGCATTGGGTGGACACAAGAGACCACCCCCCTATCAGGCATGACCTATCCGCCACTCAAAGGCAGCAGAAGAAGTTGTACCTGCAGAAATCGATACTTTGGTGGAACAGGGAATGTTGGAGCCATCAAAAAGTCCTTGGGCATCTCTGGTGCTAATTGTTAAAAAGAAAGATGGCTCCAATCAGTAGTAATCAATTATTGGAAGCTTAACAGCATTACAAGAAGATTCATACCTGCTCGCATAAATTGACGACGCTTTAGATTGGTTAGGTGGGGCAAGTAATTCTCTGCTATGGATTTGATATCAGGGTGCTGGCATATTGAGTTGCCCACAGCGGAACAAGAAAAGTGCGCTATAATTACCACGAAAGGATTGTTCCAGCCTATGCATATGCCACAGGGTTTGTGTAATGCCCCGCGACTTTTCAGTGGGCCATGGATACTATTTTGGGCGACCTAAAGCTGTTTTGCATTCTTGTCTACCTTTACAATGTCAACATATTTTTGCGGACATTTACGGAGCATCTTGAACACTTGGAGAAAGTATTCCGCCTCCTAGCTGAAGCTAATATCAAGATTAAGCCCCAAAAGTGCCACTTTTTTAAAGAGCAATTGGAATACCTCAGCTTTGTGGTGGACTCCAAAGGGCTTAGTCCACAGCTGGCCAAAGTGGAAGCCATCCGCAAGATGACTTGGCCAAGCAATAAGCAAGATATCCAGGTGTTCCTGGGGATGGTCAGTTACTACTGGCGGTTCATTCCCACTTCAGCTGTATCAGGGCTCCTATCTTTGAGCTCCTTAAAAAAATGCTGCATAACCTGGACAGATTGATGTCAAACCGCTCTTGATGTATTACGATCAACATTGGCTAGTGCGCCTGTTTTGCAATACCCCAATTCTAGAAAAGAGTTTATTGTGCAAATGGATGCCTCGCTTTCCACTGTAGGGGCTGTGTTGTCCCAAAAAGACAATGACGGTATGGAGCACCCAATTGCATATTGCAGCCGCAGTTTTAATTGCCTTGAACGGAATTACACTATGTTCAAGTGAGAGTGCTTAGCGGTAATTTATGCATACAAACAATTCTGGGTTTACCTCCATGGGGAAAAATTTAAAGTGGTTTCAGATCATGCCTCCTTGCTCTGGCTACAGAATCTGCAGGAACCTGAAGGGAGACTAGAATGATGGGCGTTGAAGCTCAAGCTTATGATTTTGAGATCAAGCATCAGCCAGGGGCAAAGCATCAGAATGTAGACTGTCTTTCTCAATTACCCACGGTCGCCATTACAGCAGATGTGGCGATATAATGTACGAAAAAATGATTTTGGGCAAATATCATGATAAGCACCTGCCCGTGATCAAAGTGTTATATAAGCTTAGGCAGGATACCTTCTTGCGCAATAGGGAATTATATAAGTGGATTGGGGAATTAACGCTGAGTTTTCTAAAACCCTCTGCCAGGCCTGCAATCATTATGGACGCCCATAGAGAGGTAGGTCATGGAGGGTTGAAAAAGTCGTTGGAGCTCTTATGACCCCGCTACTGTTGGGAGAGTATGCACTATAATGTGCTTGAGATGGTCAGTTGTTGCCAACAGTGCCAAGTGGAGAAACCATTCCACCAAAAAAACCACCTACCAGTTGGTTAAGCCTCAGTTTGCATGGCAATCCGCAGGGCTTTAACTACCCCACACCACCCTGAATCTAACGGAATGGTGGAATGAAATAATGAGACCTTAATAAATATTCTACGCAAGATTGAAATGAGTGGCTGTCAGACTGAAGCACCCTTTTATCCACCGCTGTTTTTGCATATAATATCAGCTACCACTCAGCAACTGGTAAGAGTTCATTCCAATTGTTCTATGGATGACATCCAGCGCTGCCTGCATTGCTTTACTCCTGTGTGGAGGATACCGGTGGAGTCAAACCTCACCGCTATTTGTCTACCTTAACAAATACGTTGATTAAACTCCAAAATGAGGCATATTCCACTAGCCTTGCCAAGAAGAATTGGGATCATGTGGCCAATCAAAGTAGTGCAGCAGTCTTCCAAAGTTCCGGGTAGGAGAATTGGTCTTGTTTCATGACCAACATGGGTTTGGAAGAAGGAACAAGCTCGCCATCATATGGAGCGGACCATTTGAGATCATTGAGAAGACCGGGGCTGATGCATACACCATTAAGGCACCCGCAAGTGGTCAGATAATCAACTGAGTACACGCGAAGTTCCTCCGGCCATACAAACAACAGAATCCTTATTGTCCAGTCAAGGAGGGGGTAATGTTGTCAACTTAATATGACTGGAAGATAAGCCTATGGTCATCCAGAGAAATGAATGGAATATGCTGGAATCAAACCGGTAACAGTAATATAAGCACTTCAAAATGAGGCGATATTGGATTGTTGATAAATCGCCTCAAATTGGGCGTCATGAGATTAATGAATGAAGAAATGATGACACCAATTAGATATGGCGAATTGGGTTACTAAGCCATGTAAGTAATATCATCCAAAATTGTTACAATATAAGCAGGATGAGATGAACAAGGAGGAGGAGGTTTTTTATTAGAAGAAGGAGAAGAAGAATGAGCGTGAGCAGAGAAGATCTGCTATGTAATTTATATTAATTAAAAGTAGTATAGTTGGGGCGATTGCCTCCTATTTTTATATATCAAGTTATTATGTTTAAATCGAGGTCAACAATCTCCATATTATTTGGCCATTGCTCAGTGGGTTAAACCCTGCGTGATTCATTCAGCGGAAATAGACCATATCCGCCAAAAAGTTAACACCAACCATCCCCAGAAACACTTGAATGTCCCATTTGCTACCTGTGTGGGTCATCTTGCTTATTGCATCCACTTATGTTGGCTGCGGTTTAAGCCCATTGAATCCACAATGAACCCAAGGTATTCCAATTGCTCCTAAAAAAATGGCACTTCTGAGGCTTGATTTTGATATTATTGGCAGCAAGATGTCAGAACACTTGTTCCAAATGGCCAAGATGTTCAATAAACATCCCCAAGAACATGTTAATATCATCAAGATAGACTAAAACACAGGACAACTTTAAATCACCTAGAATCATATCCATGGCATGCTGAAATAAAGCTGGGGCGTTGCACAACCCTTGTGGCATGCGAGTAGGCTGTAATAATCCTTTTGATGTGATGATAGCACATTTTTCCCGTTCTGCAAGGGCAATTCAATCTGCCAGTATCCCGAGATCAGATCCATGGTGGAAAAATAGTTTTCCCCGCCCAATTGGTCTAATGCATCATCATCAACGGAGGATGGTAGGAATCCTTCTTTGTTACATTATTTAGTTTATTTTTTTAGTACTAGATGGTTACATTATTGAGTTTATGATAGTCAATAACCACTCGATTTGTACCATCCTTCTTCTTTACAATGAGCACAGGTGACACCCACAGACTGTTTGACATTTCTAACATTCCTTTCTTGATAAAATTATCCACTTCATCAGAGACAACCTCTTCCACTGCTTTTGAACATCTAGTAGGTCGTGAACAGATAGGAGGGTGATCCCCCGTATCTATCTGATGTACCACCCCTTGAGCACACCCCAGGTCATGATCATCATTTGCAAAAATATTCCAATACTTTTCAAATAACACCATTGCTTATCTTGTTGTTCCGCCGATAATCCCATGAGCGCTTCCCATGGAATCACAGTCAGTACACCAAACGAGGAGTGAGCTGGTAGTCTGAGATATTCCCAAGAGCCAAAGTCATGAAAACAATAAACTTCACCAATAGGGACTAAGTGTAGGTAAGCCACCACTAGGTGCCACCTTATCATTATTGTCTCCTTCTGTAGGTTTGTGAGCAGCACCTTCACCTCCCCATTCCCAGGAAACTATAACCCAAGAGCCATGTGTGGTTTGAGCTGCGAGTTCTGATGAGGCGCCAGGATTTCTCCATAAAGCCCTTAGGGACTTCGATTTTGAGCCCAGTCCCTAAAATGCCCTGGTGTCCAGACGGTAAGCTTAAAGGGCGCGTTACTCAAAGAGGGAATTCCTTTATACACATATATCTGGTTGGGGAGGATCTTGGTCCGCTGACTCAGTCACTGGTAGCGAACAGGGATCACTCCATCACTGTATGCTAGATTGACCTGACCATAGTGGACTGGATCCGTTGGGATTCCACCAGAGGAAAAATATACTGGAATCTGTTGGCCAAACATAGTAAGGGTTTCTTCCAACATATCTATCACAACGCCAAATTTCCTCATGAAAGACGCGCCAATTAACATATCATAGTGGTTATCTGGAAAAACCACCACTGGGGCAGACACCTGGACTGACCCAAGTTGTAAAGGCAACGCGCTATACGCTCCTTCAGACACAGTTCTATGCATCCCCGTGGTCCCATACACTACTTGATGATCCACATCCAGTTTCAACATAAGTTTAGCCACCAACCGAGTGGAGACTATGTTCACAGGAGTTCCCATATTTATGTTACCTCGGATTTTTGTGTTTTAACGAATATGTTGCAAAAAGTACATTCTAAGTAAGAAGAATCATTGGTGCTTATTACTTGTACGTTCAAGGGCTTTGTGCTACTCAAAAAGGAAGAAATACCCTTGCTGACCTGAGGATACTCACTAGCAATTTTCTCCACTGGAATGGCTATGTTAACCCCTACTAAAGAGGCAACGTCCGTCAAGGGATCTGCGTTGCTTATGCCAATCTGTTCCAGGATCTGCCGTGCATATGGCTTCTTCACGTCTTGGTGAAGCTTGGCCAGATGGGGTGAGCCTTTACTCACAGAAACAGAAGAAGGGGTATCCGACAAAAGCTGCTGGTATAACAAATCATCTGATTGAGGGATAATTTCTACCTGAAAAGAAGTTTGGGGATTGTTAGGGCCAAGTGATTTGGACTTAGCGGAGATAGAGCATCCCATCTCTACTATGCTCGAGCTTTTCCCTGCTCAACTATCTTAGTTGGCATTTCATAAACATGTGGTTGACTAGGGCAATTGGCTGCATAATGTCCTCTTTGTCCACACTGGAAGCAAGTGTTCATAAAAGGTGCGCATCTATAGTTTGGGGTGGAAGAACCAGGCCAATTATTGCCAGTAAGGTTCCAATGTTGCGGATGAACTGGGGAAGCGTACCTGGGCTGGAAAGAGTATATTTACTCATGTGAGGGACAAATACATTCCAGCGGCTGATAACCCAGTCGCTGCGACATATATCCTGCAAGGGTTGGAGTGGGGGCAACAGCAATTTTTTGGGCTACATTGGAGGCGCTGTTTGTGGTGGAGAGCCGACATAAAGCGTTCACAATCTGAACAAGTCTGGCATCCCCATCCAACACATGGGACTTAGCGTTATATAGTTCCTGATATGGTTTGACAGCCACCGTCATTGCTATACTTACATCTTCAGTGGTTAAGATATTGGCCCCAAGCAGAACATGTGCTTCCACCAAAAACTGCTCAGAAAATTCTGACAGAGTTTCGTTTTGGTCTTATTTGTATAATCATAAAGTCAGCTTTTCATTGACACATCTTGGTAGCGCCCCCAAACAGCCGGATGACAATCACTTTTACTTGTGCGTAAGATACTGAGCTGTTGGGAAGATAGCAGGCCACCTGATCAGTGCTTTCCACATCCAAAGTGGACAGCAACAATTTCTCTTTTTGTCAATCAGTAGCTCCTTCCACAGAAAATTCAAACTGCTTAAAGTAACTGTGTAGGATCCCATCACGACTGAAAGGAGGTAATTTCTCAATATGAATGAATTCACTTTGCTCTGGATTCCTGCTGCAAGGGGCAGGCGAAGTGTTGTCAGAGCGACTATGGGAACCATTCCTTGATGCTTTATCATACAGCCAGCTGGATGGACTTGAACTCATCAAAAAGGAATTGTTAGAGATGGTGTCACATGGGGGGTTCACCGTACCACCTGATGGATATTCATTTGCTGAACCATAACATTCTTCACCTGAGTTGCCACTAACTACCCCATTCCCCCTCAGCTCTGATATGCTCCGCAAACTGTTCGTTGATTAACTGTTCCACTTTAACCAAATAACATATACACTGTCCATCCTGAATTTCCTGTTGCAGCATTCCATATTGTTCTGCAATTTCTGGTGGACTCACCTTTCTTCGTTCAGTTGCTGTTCCACAGTTTGTACTCGTGAAAGAACTTCTTTGATTATATTCTGCAAGAGGGTTTGCTGTTGGAATGGAGGAGGACTCATCATGTAGAGTAATTAGCTTTCTTTTTTTTCCAACTATAGTTGCTTAGTGGGCCCCCTGTAGTGAGCACCACTGTTAATTCTCAGCATATGGGCACAATTCCGCCGAGTTAGTTTGCACAGGGTATGAGCCACTGAGCAACCAAATCAGACAATATGAGGATCGCTGATTTATAATAAAACTTAATAAAATATGTATGGAGCTATTGCCCCTTAATTTCAACCTTTATTTTAATATAAATTGCAGACTTATCTGCGCGCTCCATTTTCTTGTAAAAACCTCTTCCCTTATATCTTTAATCAAACTCTTTATACCTTGGTTCCCCAGCTCAATGCATCCTCAGCTTGGTACTCATCTATTCTGCTTCCCTTTTCGAATTACTCTAATTTGTATCAAATCTCAGCATAAATCCTCTCAGTTCACCAAATGCTGCATTTTGAAGCGCTTAATTCACAGTAGTTTGATTCCAGCGGATTCCATTCATTCCATATTATTGACTTAGGGCTTATTGTCCAGTCATTTTGGAATCATGACAATGGGTTTCCAGATCAATTGTGGAGAACCCATTTAAGATTTATTTTATGATTTTTATTGGGATGCTCAGAATTTATACTTGTGTTGCCTTATTTTTAGATGATGCTATTTCTTCTGAGCTAAATTAATATTTCTATTTGGGAACAACTATTACTTTCTTTCTGCTCGGCATAACTTTCTAAGCAAAATTACATGAATTAATAAAACAAATTGTTTTTTCTCTCTCGTTGCAATCACTTTTGAAACTTATTAATTCAAGTCTGATTCTAGTTTAATAATCTCATAGAGGAAATTAGTCTGCGCCCATGTTAGGGAGCAGTTGGGCAAGTAAGGTAAGAGGAGCAGGTGGGAGGCCTGTAACCTCAAATGTTCAAAAATGCCACGGAGAATTTAGTGGAATAGAAAAATACTTAAAAAAACTGGTGGTCACTATTTCCCCAGAAATCCTCGCTTGGCAAGCACGATGCAACCAGTACATCAATACGCCGCACTCCCAGCCACTTTTTTTGGTGGAATATGGAGTCTGCATATTTATGGATATTCAACAGATGGCTTTATGGGAAAAATTTTGTGGGGATGTGCACACTTTTTTCATGACCGCGGTGTACGTCGCACCTCACTCCATGTCATGCAGTTGGCAGGACCTAGGTTTGAAAACAAAGAGGCAGCAGATGAGGCTGCTGCAGTGCGCATAGTGAATGACCTCCCCAAAGGGCAATGGGTCATCAAAACAAAATGCACTAGATGGACAAAATCCAACCAAATTTTCCTCACGTTCAACTTTTTGCCTACTACGGTAAAACGTGATATTTTGGAGCAACACCTGAAAGAAGGTCTCGCCATCTTAGGCAAAATACAATCTTTTAAAATACAATGCTTTACGCTGATGCCACACTTGTGCACCGGCAAAGCCATCGCAGTTCTGACCCCAACTGAGGAGATCATGAAGGACCTAACCCAGATCCCGCACTCCACTTTTATTAATATTGAAGGGCATACCACCCACCCTTTCCGGGTGACTGTAGACAGCGCGCCCCCCATATGCACCCACTGTGACGCGTCCAGCCATAAGGCACATGCATGCCCCACCAAGGAGGGCGTCACATTCCAAGAGCACCCCTCAGCGGCCATGGCCAGTGGAGAGGCGCACTACAAACCAACCGCAAGCACCAAAGAGGCTTTCCCGTGGGGAGCATAAGGCTGCTACCTACTGGTCAACCTATTTCCCCGCAGGAGCAGAAGAAGGCCAAGCAGGCCCACAGGGCCACAGCCAAGGAAGCGGCCAAAGTCACTACCACTATCCCACTTTCCCAATGCCAGGAGGACATCAAAACCTTCATGGCAGAAGAAAATTGGGAATCTGTCAACCAATCAGATTGGGAAGCCCATGCCAATTGGGTCACTCAATCTGAGAATCTGATGGGGGACTCAATCTCACCCAATCGTTGCACCCAAGCTCCAGTTGAAACCGACTTGGGGCCCATCCCAACTGAAAACTTTTTGACCCGCTCAACGATGCACCAAACTCATCTGCACTGCAAAAAATTTGTCCAACATCAGGGAAACAAAAGTGAAGGCAAAAGCCAATGTGAACCTTTCTGCTAAAATTAACAAAGCCACTGATAGTGTTGCTGTAAATACCCATGCTGCCATGAAGGCCCATGGGGATTTAGAGGAGGCTAGTGGGCTTGGGTGCCCACCCCCTTGCACCTAAGGTGCGATAGGGGAAACCTTTGTTTTCAGGACATTGAATATTGTCGGACTCAAGGCCTCACTGTCCCAGGCTAGGAAACTGAGTTTTTTACAACAAAATTTACCCATGGATATCCTGGCCATCCAGGAGTCCCACTGTCCATGAGGTTCCGAGGAGGCTTGGAAGACAATGCTCCTTCCTTCCCTATCCTTTTGGTCAGAGCACTGTGGGGTGCTAATTTGGAAAAATAGTTTTTTGAAATTTTTATCATCAGAAACCTTCCTCAATGGCCGAGTCCTTGTTGTCACTTTCTCATGGGCTGACGTGGTACACGCTATCATCAACATATATGCCCCAAATGGTGCACAAGAGCGTCAGAAATTTTTCTTGTCAGTCAAATCCCTCCCGCAACCCCCAGACCCTTTTGTAGTCGGTGACATGAACTGATGGATAAATACTCCAATGGACTGGTGGTCTTCCTCCTCCCACACCCCCAGGGCCATGTTAAACTTCACATTCTAAAGGCCACTCTTGGACTAATGGATGCACTGCCGTGGCAAGCCCCGCTGCTCAAGAACATGACGTGCCCCCACGTCCACAACGGCCAATTAAGGTCCATGTCCCGCATTGACCTTATCCTTATGCCGGCGAAATTCCAACCCCACATAACTCACTTTTAAACAACAAAAATGGATTTCTCCGACCATTGAATGGTCTCAATAACCTACCACCTACATGTCACAGCTGCTAAGGCCCCACATTGGTGCAAAATCCGCCCCCTGAGCTTGCATCGCCAGGATTTTCCATGTGGGTGGAATCAGCAACTTTGGCAAAAGAGTTTGTTGCACCATTTTGCATGAACCCATTTCCACATGGGCAACTTTCAAAGAAAAACCATCCGCCACTCTCGCTACCTCTCTTCCAGATGCTCACAAGCCACATCAGCTGTCATTTTGCGCGCTCTGGCAGAGTTAGCACCTGGAGTCCAACATCCCAGCTACAGGATACAGCTCTGCATGGGGCCAGAAGTGGGCGGAGCAGCTGCCCACCTCAACGCGCTCAAAAGGCAACACAAACATCAGGTTTGTGTTCAGTACAGGGCCAAACGCATCACAAAAGGCAACAAGTGCACCGCATATTTTTTAAAAAAATTTCGCACCATGCCAGAGTGTGGCCTGCACACAGGTACAAACATTGGATAATTCCATTGCGGATACGCCAGCTGAAGTGGCAATCAAAACATAAAAGTATTACTCCGAGTTGTACTAATCCAATTCAGCCAGCTGAAGTGGCGGAATTTCTCAACCAAGCCCACCTCCACACCATCTTCCAATACCTGGAAAATCTAAATTTGATTACTCCAAACAAATTATAGACAGCCATTTGTGGTGTACCAAACCGAAAATGCCCAGGCCTGGATGGCATTCCATATGAATTCTACAAAAAGTACTTCAAATATATATCCATACTACTGTTGGCCTCACTTAACCTTAGCCTTTTGGAAATGCGCCTCCTGCCAGGAGGACAAGAGGCCTTCACCATCACACTCTTCAAGAAAGGGGACAAGCTAGACTTAGCCAACTGGCGCCCCATTTCTTTAACTAACACGGATACAAAAAATTCTAATAAAAATCATGGCTAATCGTTTAGGGATTGTAGCATCTGCCATCATCTCCCCTGAAAAAATCGGTTTCATACCCAGAAGGTTGATTTGGGACAACGTGCACTCTGTGGCCAATGCGTGCCAGTCCACAGCCTCCGGGGCACTTGTATTCTTGGACCAACAGAAGGCCTATGATAGAGTAAACTGGGAATACCTCAGGGCCTGCCTCCATCAATTCCGCTTACCCCCTCACTTCATCAACTGGGTGATGCTGCTCACGGAATCTGCAAAAATGGAAGTACGTGGCCCTGGCTTCCTAACGGAAGTAGTTCGCCCTCAAAGGGGCTTGCGACAAGGGGACACCCTTAGCCCACTCTTATACAACTTCAGCCTTGACCCGCAACTTTGAAACGCGAATGCCCAACTCACCGGGGTCCATGTGCCATCCCAAGCCCCAGTCAAAATGATGGAATTTGCAGATGACTGCGTGGTTGGGGTGTCTAATAAAGATTCACGCGCACTTGTAGCTCTCTTCCAGGAGTATTCCCGGGTAAGTAACGCTGCACTGAACACCTCCAAAACTGAAATCATCCTCCTTGGTCAGTATCTTTGTTGCTGGGCCCCTGCAACCAGCGCCCAGCCCAGCCCATCTGCTCACACACGCGCTCACCCTCCCAGCTCACCCCACACCGCCCCACTGGTGCTCCCCTTTGTGCCACGCCCTACCATAGGGCTGTCCGCCATCTGGGCGTGTGGGTGGAGGCAGGTGGATACACATCAGCAGTAATGGAGAGTCAAATTCTAGACAACATGACGAAGCGCATCGCCTCCCTCAGAGCCCACCCTACTTCCCTTACTGGCAGGGTCGTTTTGGCCAACTCTATGCTTCTCTCCAAAGTCTGGTTTGGAGCCCACGCCATCCCCTTCTCCCCAAGCTTCTTCAAATCCTTGCATGCCCTGCTGCAAGGATGGCTATGGTCAGGCCGCCCTCCACCAGTACGGTTAGAGGTCATGTTTGGCCCTCATCAGCATGGTGGCATGGGCCTGATTGACTTCAGAGCCCATGCGGCCAAGATCTTGGGTACATGGATTGCGGCCATCACTGCCCCTACACTCCCCTCCCAACACTGGTCCCGCGTGGCCCGCTCCAACTTCTCCCACGCCTTAGGCCTCAACAATCCATCAAACCCCCACTCCCTGATGAAATACCTCGCATCACACACATCTGCCACAGGTCCTCACGGGACTAAAACCCACTACAAACGAATCCTACTCTCCATGCAGAGCGCTGAGTGAGAATTTGTATTAGCGGACATACAACCCAAAGAGGCCGCCCCTCTCCTCAGTTCACACAAGAGGTACAGGGGCTACCCCTCCATGATGGCGTGATCCCCACACAGCCCCATGTCCTATCCAGGGTGGACTACCTAAACTTGATGGACATTTTTTACTCCATTGAGACCCAAAAAATATCTGGAAATACGTACACCATCCTCTGTTGCAGCCTCAAGTCCGCTCCCATGTGTGGCACTGCCTGAGGCGGGTGTATCATACAGCTGAGCGCTCTAACGCTTTACACTCATCCTGCGTCGTGTGTGGTCAGTATGGAACGCTGTTCCACCGCATGGAGAAGTGTCCTACCTCTAGAGTGATATGGCGCGAAGTCCAACGTCTGCTAGGCCAGGATCAAACACATCCCTTCAGTCTGTCAAGAGATATGTTTGCTTTATCAATGGCCTCCCCCTTCCACCCTTCCTCCGTGCTCTGGTGGTTGCAATCGTCATGTGGACCATCCACACGATTGTCTTGGATGCCATTGCAGGCTCCATCCCCACCCTTCCAGAAGCTGTCCACAGATTCTGGTCCCATTTGGTGGACCACTTCCAGGCGTGGATGTTTGGGTACCTCCCACCGCGTTGCTGTCAGCTGGTCTCCTCCTGGTTCCCAGTTTGGTTCATCAAATTAGACCCTTTCCTCCACACATGTCCAATAGTGGCTACGGCCCCTTCACACGTCCCCTCCCCCTCCCCATAGTGGCGTTCCCGCTGGCAACAAGAGATAGCTTCGCTTCTCTGGGGTGCCTTCCCTGTTACTAAGTTTCGTTTCTTTCAGGTCAAATTTGGAAGTGTCCGTCCCATGGTTGGCCTTCCTCGCAATAAATTTAAAAATTTAAGTAGAAGTTGATTTAATAGTTTAAAAATTGTCACGTACACAATGATTTTAAATATATAGAGATGTTTTGGGTAGCAGTTTAGAGTTATTTGATTGATTCAATAGGTTTATTTTGTTTGGCCGAGTGGTTAATGGCTTTTGGTCAAATTGATAGGACATAGTTTAGTTCTGAGGGGTGATTAGTTATTGGTTGTTTTGATAAGTTCAGTTAGGCTTGCCTAAGTAGTTGGTGGTTTTTGGTTGATTTTATTGAGCAATTAGATTTGGCTGAGTATTTTGTTTATCTATAGTATAAAGTTTAGATTAATAAATTGAAAATCTGAAATTTTATAGACACCATAGCGAAGCACGGGTAAATCGGCTAGTATTATCATATTTTTAAGACTTTATACTCTAGCTAAGTGCTAAGCTCATCTGTGTCTCAGACAATTAAAAGTACAATTATGTGAGAAGAATATTCTGGCGGTGAATAAGTCCAGTATGATACATAAAACCTGGTTGATTCTTGGTGGAATCCTTCCAAGCGGAGTAATCCTTCTACTTCTAAATTCGTGCTGATAGCCTTGATTCTGACACTCTGACTCCCCAAAACCTTTGGCAAAATAGGTCAACTAACCTGGAACTTCACCCAAACAGTAGCTTGAATTTGGTTCAGGTAAAGAGAAAACACCCCTCTTTATAGACCTGAAGGGGGTTCAGGGTGAATTAAATATTTTTCCACCAATCACCAAACAGGAGCTTTGGGAATCGGCCAAACTATAAACAATTTCTTTATAGCTGATTGGCGCAATTATATTAAAATGCTGCCACATGGTTACATCATACCCACTGACAATACAACCTTTTCAACAAAATCCTTATCAAAGGGAAAGGAACTTGAGATGCTTGATTGGCTTAATTCACATTTACCTAGATTGAGACCCCCTCGCCTATTTTGAAATCTGCCGCCCTTCTCATTTTTTCCATGACTTACATTAATTACAAGGAGTAAAAATTACTTTTGGGAGGCTTTTGCCCCCAAGGTTTGATATTGATAAAATCATTATAAAAATTCAGTTTTATTTGCAGTTTAAGTTATTACTTTTATATAATCCCACCACCTATCAAGAGTGTGAATACCCCCTCTAGGAAGATTGGTGGAATCCTGTGTACCAGCACCGCAGAGCTTAATCATCGCCATGATTCCAACAGGTGGTGCTCACTCTGGTGATCAGTACACCACAATCTTTAAATAAATAATGGAGGGCGTTAGAGTTAGTAACCTTCTAGATATCCTTGGTAAAAATGAACCACAGTTAGTTGCTTTGGAGCAGCTAGCCAGTGCTCTGTCTCATATTAAGACACTTGAACAGCGTTCTTGCCAAGCCTCTCATGGGGATGCTTCAGTTATCTCAAAAACCCTCTTTAGAGATAAGTTTACCTCAGGTGAGGGTTACATTGCCTTGTTTCTCTTCCTTTATGAATCTGCTATGGAAGTAACAACTGATCCCCAAAAGATAGAACACATCCTCCTTTGCCTAAGCCGCTCAGCCCATGAGGTAATGGTCCTTTATATGGACACCCTTAATACCTGGGATGAGTTTAAGGCAGCTCTCATTGAAGAATTTTGATCAATGCAGAGTCTGCAAAGAAAAAAACAGGCGTTTATGTATCTAAACATGCGAGAGGGAGAATCAGTTGCCACCTTTGTTGACCGGTTTTGCAGTGAAGCTCAGCCTCTACTACTTTCCAAAAAGCTACCTCTTGATTACACTGTCGCGGCCCTTCTGTCTGGCTTAGCCTCTCACCTACTTTAGCTAGATATATCATCTCAGTGAAACGTTTCCTTCAGAATATTCAAGATATTAAGGAAGCTTTATTAGAGGCTGGCAATATTCATGAGGCTGAGTCTACCCTAAGGATCTGTATTGACATCTCACATCTCACCCACTGAGGATTGCTCTTCTGTTGCATGGAAGAAGAAGTCTAAGACAACTCTACTGTCCCTCATGTGCTGGTACCCTTCCAAATCCTGCTTCTGTGGGACGATCCAAACTTGACTGCGCTCTGCCACCAGAGGTTGGCCAGAGTGCACCAAAATTGGCAAGGTTGGGCTCTCTTCTATAACCTGCGACCCTGTTTCTCCAGTAAAACCAGTTGAGATCAGGCTATCCAGAGCTCCCTCCTAAGGGGTTTATCACTGTGTCTCCACCTTTATGACCCTCCAAGCTGCTACCCATCACATCCAAGGAATCCTATCAAATTACGCACCTACTGGGAACTTACTCACAGGTTCCAACAACATTCAGTAAGCTAAGACGCTCCATACAATAGAAAAATGGGTATTTGAGCGCGAAAAGGCCCTCCCCTGCGAAGATGATAATCCTGTTTCTCACCCCTCCTATTGATTCTCTAATATCATCAACAACCCCTCTGACAAATAGTCTGAATGGGGTTGTGAAAATGTTGGATATTATGTCCTAGAAGCCCCAGTGGAAGTGAGGATTCCAGATGGGATTGGCCCTGAAAGAGTATATATGGCCACAATACCCCATGGGACCTATCTATGGCAAATGGTGAGGTGTTAAGAGGTTATCAATACCTTGTGATGCTTACCAGATTATTGCCAGCTGATCTGATCTACGCAGCATGTTCATACCCTACAATCTATTAAATATAGATACCAAAAGACCTCTCAAAGCCTCTCCTCCACTTTCCAACTGAAGAAATTCTAGCCCTCCCCATACTTTCTGGTGTAACCATAAATAAAATAGAGGTTGTCATCAACCATATGCGTGTTCTGGACATCCTTGACAAGGTTGCACCAGTCAGTGTGGTTTCTTCAAAGCTTATCCATAAGATTAAGTTGGCGCCTGACCTGGAATACTCTCACGAGCTAAAACTAAGGTCCCAGAAATACTCAGGCTATCAGAGCCTACCCCTCCCTATCCATACGAATTGGAAATCTCATCCTGTTAGCTCTTACTGTGACCTTGAACAAAAACGCATATGACCTGCTCATTGGCACTCAATTCATGATTGAGTATGATGGAATTATCAACATGAAATAGGGAATTCACTCTCTACTCAATTATGAAATTCATCTAATCTTTATAAATGACAAACACAAGAAGAAAGAGTACTCATTCTTAGCTGAGTATTCTTCCCCCGCCCTCTCTCTACTTAGACCATGTCTGGCTAAAACACAAAAAAGTTGCCTAATTCCATGAACGCTTTAGAGGGCATTCTGTTGTATGCTTCAGAGTTGGTATTAGTGAGGCTGGTGAACAAAAGGTGATAGACACCGAGATTACCTTGCAAATTCCCTGAAACTGCTTACTGCACTTACCTGAATTGATGTGATAAGTCCTTTAGAAGCACAGGCGTTTCCGAAAATTCTAGAATTAGCCTACCAGCGGCCCATCGATCTCCTTAGGAATCTTACCAATAAAACATTGTCTAAAAGAAGCATCTTGAGATTAGAAAAGGCCTGCTGGTTCCAATTGAGGACATCCGTCAAGTCCATTGTATTGAGTCTATGTTATGATGTGCTTAGCCGCTGATCAATTGTTATGCACTTTGCCTAACGTTCATTTTTTTTGTGATCTAACCCCCGTTGAGCTTCAAAAGGTTACAATTTACTAGTGTACTATAGCGACATCTTATCAAATCTGATACTGAATATGAGCACATAAAGGATTGTAGCTACACCATTGATGTTGTTGATGACAGCCCTATTTGATTCTAAACCTTTAGGAAATTAAAAGTTATAGAACTTCAGAAAATGATGGAGCCAAAAGATTATTGGACCTGGGGTTGTTGGTGCCTTCTCAAAGCCCTTAGTCATCTACTCTATTGCTTATAATGAAGAAGAAAGGAGGTCATTGTGTAGTTATGGACTAAATTTGGTTGAATAATCTCATGAAAAAGATAGCTACCCTATCCCCCATATTGATGACGCTCTGGCCCAACTCTTTGAATCAAAGTTTTTCTCTATGGACTTGGCTAGTGGATACTGGAAAATGGACCTTTCTCTAAAGGACCGGGAGAAATGTGCCATTTATCAGTAGCGATGGCTTATTTCAACCCACTTAGCTACTCCAGGGTTGTGCAATGCGCCTGCCATATTTTAGCTAGCCATGGATCAAATTTATAGGACCTTAAGCTGAGATGTGTAATCATCTATATTGACAACATCACCACCTTCTCCAAACTTTTCAAAGAGCACCTCACGCACCTAAAGGAAGTTTTTTAATGCTTGTGGGCATTTACTACTAAGCTGAAGCCCACCAAATGTACTTTAAAAAATAATTTGAATTTCCCTGGACACGTCATATCACAAGCCAGGATATAATCTCTAAGATATGGTTGAAGCTATATTCAAGATGCCTGCGCCTGGAAACCCTTTGCAATATCCAAGTGTTTCTGGACATGATGGGGTATTACCATCAATTTATTCCCAAATTCGACCAGCATAGTGAGCCACTCATACGCCTCTTGTCCAAAAACACTACCTTATATTGAGATGCTGAACAAAAAGCCACGTTTGAGACCCTAGAGAAGCTATTTAAACAAAGCCTATAATCTGCCAACCTGACTATAGTAAACCCTTCATGCTGTTTACCAATGCCTCTGACTATGCTATTGGAGCTATCTTGCTCAATTGAATGGGCATGGTATCAATCATCCCATGTCCTACTTTAGCAAGGTGCTCTCAAAAGCTGAGTGCAACTACAGAGTCACTGGGAAGGAGTGCCTCGCTGTCCTGCTCGTGTGAAATACTACCATCCTTTCCTATATGTGACTTCATTCAAAGTGATTACCAACCATGCTTTCTTAAAGTGCTTGCAGAATATGAAGGATCATACTGGACGGTTGGATAGTTGGGCCTTGAAGCTCCAGCATTATGATATGACAATTGAAACTGTGTTGGAGTTCACCACATGAATGACATGGGTTGACATGGCTGCCTGCCAATCACTTAGACATTAGTGGAGCTGAGAGGTTACATGACCACCTAATGACCCCTGCTGCTTGGGCTGATGAGGATGAATCCGTACCAAAGATGCTAGTTCAGCACTCTGAAACATCAAGGTGAAGAGCAGGAAATCATACAAAAAAGTAGGGACAACCTGGTTGCCCTATCTTTAATAGTCGGAGAAAGTAACTGTAATCTTGAAGTCACATGCTATCCTAGGGAATAGCGGAGTATGGAAAACCTAAGAGTGGGTTAAATAACGGTACTACTAGGAGAGAAACATGGACTCCATTATTAAAGTCTTATTTGCCTGTTTGACTTGTAGTAAGCAATAAAGTTTTAAGACCAATAACTAATACCAACCTACTATGCCTCAACAGCCTTTCCACACAATAAGCCTAGATGTGGTTGGCCCTCTCCCCCAAACTACTGGTGAAATTTGATATATTTTTTAGGTGTTGACTATTTTACAAAATGGGTTGAAGATGTGGCTCCCCTGACCAAACTGAAAAAGCTGCAAAAACTCTCCTTCTTCATTATAATTTTACTCGCCATGAATTTCTCCAAATCCTCGTCTGCAACAAAGAAAAACTTCACTCTAGAGTGGTCAAGATGCTAGCTACCTCTATGGGCCCTTAACTTATTTGTCCCCCAACAAACCCTACCAATGGTACTGTTGAAAAAGAGAATGGAACCTTGGTATATATACTGCGAAAAATGGCCACTTATGACCCTCTACACTGGGACCAGTTTCTGCCTAGTGCTCTTAGACCTACCAAATAGTTATCACCAGATTCTCAAAATGTCTCCCCGCGTTCTATATGGGCAAGATCCTAGAACACCCGCACTTTTAGCCAAAGATGTCTTTTTAGATAAGACAGACGATCCTGACAAGGCCATTAAGAGGTTGGTCCAGCACATCATTCAGTTACAATCTGAAGCTATGCTAACTTAAGTAAAATGGTGAGTAAATGGGGCCAGGCTGCCAATAAGTCCAGGCCTCCCTTTCCCACCTTTTAAATCTCTGAATTGGTATTATAGTACCATATACCTATTATAGCTAGAAGTGAGAAGCTTGCTCCATCTGAGGGGACCATTTGTCATCACCTACAAGAGAATGATGAATATTCTATCAAGTCCCTTGCTACTAAAGTTACTATTGGCTGAGTTCATGGACGTTTCTTGCGCCCTTTTTCTCCCCTAATTCTATCAAAAGGGGTAATGTTGGAAATTTTAAGTCTAATTATGTAAGAAGAGTATTATGGCAGTGAATAAGTCTCATATGATACAAAAATCCTTTTTGATTCTTAGTGGAATTCTTCTAATCAGAGTAATTCTTTTACTCCTAAATTCTGGATAAAAACCATTAATTCCGGCAATCTGACCCTCAAAACTTCTAACAAAATAGGCCAAATGACCTGGAACTCCGCCCAAGCATCAGCTTGAACGTGGTGCAGGTTCCTAAGAGAAAACCCCTTATTTATAGAAAATGAAGGGGGTTCAGGTGAAATTAAATATTTTCTTGACAATTACCAACTAAAATCTTTGGTAATTGGCCTAACTACAAACAGTTTTTATTTAGCTGGTTAATGCACTTATATTAATATGCTTTTAAATGGTTATATCGTCCCCACCAACGATCCAATCTTTACAAAAAAAGCCTTATCAAGGGGGAAATGATCTCAAAAGACTTGATTGGTTTACTCTAGATATACTAAATTTGAACACCCCCTCGTCTATTCTGAATTCCGCCGCCCTTATCATTTTTTAGCCCCAAAATCCCTTAAATACAAGTAGTTGACATTACAATATGAGATAGCTTTTACCTCAGAGTTTAGTATTAAAGAATCATTGTAAATCCCAGTTTTTTGAAGTTATAGTGATTCCTTTTATATAACCCCAACACCTATCAAGAGTGTGAAAACTCCCCCTTTGAGAATATCGGTGGGATCCTGTGTGCCTGTACCAGCGAGCTTAATAGTCGCCAGGATGTCACCATTGTGGATCAGCATATGTAATATAAATTTATAATGTTCAACCCTCAACAGGTTTACTAACTGATCATCATGTGACCCCTTCCACGACAAAGTTTCTGTGAGGTTACAAAGATTTAACAATAATTAGTAATTACAAGAATGAAAAGTATACATTTTTAGTCATTTGTATTTTTCATCCCCACAAAGGTAATTTTAAAAAATGCTTAGAATAAGTTTTTTGTCATTAGGACCTTCAGTAAACCCCTTTAAGAGGGGTTTTTAATGCCATGTATATATACCTCATTCAGACACTATGCATATTGGAACCTTTCTTTACTATCATCTATTTTAAGTTTTTATGACAATAAAGCAAACCAAATGTTTCCCATGAGTTCAGAGAGCAAGTTATTAGTATTTTATTCTACAAGACAATTAATTAATAACTTTATTAGACGTAAGGTATCCTTTCATAGTCAAAGTATTTTAGTTAATCCCTCAATATTAAGGATAGATTAGGCTAATTTTTTATAGTAACTATGTTATTTTTTTATTTAACTGAGGCAAGCTGACCAGGGGACGGGCATTACAGATGTATGTGTAGAAATAGGAGGGGGTGAATAATAGCAATAATTGGAGAGGATTGGAAACCCTAGGGTACACAGGTTACTCCTCTTGCCAGCTGGAACCGCCAGGTATGGGGGGTTGGTGCGCTACTCCGAGGGGGTTGCCCCTGCTATCGAGCAGGTGTGAAGGAAGGGGTCCATGTGAAGGAACCAGAGCGGGAACCATGACTTTATGAGTATCTTCTGCCTTGGCTTCATATACCCATAGAGCCAGGCTTGGAAGTGCTCCAGTAAGTGAACGTGGAACCTATTGTTAACCCCATGGATGGTAGGGACTGTGCCCTTGAACGCATCCAAGGCAATAGTGCGGATTGCCACATTGCAATGGGTATCAATAGGGAGTGCAGGGTGGATGGGATTGGGGACACAAGCCAGAGCACAAAGAGGCACCTTGAGATAGAAAAATCTTGGTCGTCTTGGATTTTGAGCAGGCGCGCAACTTCATGCCATATGGCTCTGGACGGTTAGTAGGTTTCTAAGTGTTGGTGTAGGGAGCCCTCTCCTCCACATACCGCGCAGGTTGAGTGGAGGGAGTGGGTGCAGTCCGCCATTCTATAGGTCCTTCTTAGGCAGCGCCAGGCGTTGGATCTTACCCTCAGCTAGAGGAGTGAGTGGTGCATCATCCTCCATATTTTTTTTGTGTGGCTAGGTCATAGGGGATGTCCAAAGCGTCTAGGTAGTCAATTCTGGTGATAGTTGGGATCATGGTAAGTATGTCTTTGTGATGGTGGTCTTCTGGCTTTCATATCATGCAGTTGATCTTGGTCGTCCCCTTCCCTGCACAGTGCCAGTAGTAGCGATGGCCCATCCCATGCAGCGGATGGTTCAGAGGAGGCGTTTAAAGTGAGGGGGTTCCATGTGGGCCGGAGTGTTGGGGCAGTTAGCAAGGTACGTTAGTAAGCTGGAAGGATGGTGTGGGTTAGGTATTTTGAGTGCTGCACGAAGTTGGCCTTTACTGCCCTGGACCAGTGCTGTTGTGGGGGGTCCAGGGTTAGCACTTCCTCTATCCATGTTCCCAGGATGTGGTTGGCATGGTTCTTGAAATCTATCAGACCCATGCCTCCTCTGGAGCATGGACCATATAGCATTTCCACCCAGACGGGTGGGTGGGGTCCAGACCTCATCCAGCCCTGGATGAGTGCATGGATCAACATTATAAAGGTGGGCGAGGAAGGGGGTCGCATGTGTGGGCAACCACAGCATTGGGAGGATGAGCGAGTTAACAACTGCCACTCGTCCCATTAGCCCAGGAGATCTAACCTTGAGTGAGGCGATTCTGTTGGATATCCGTTGCAGCAGGTTAATTTTAATCATCTCCTTTGCATATCCCCCTGTTTCCATCCATATCCCAAGGTTGCGGACAGGGGTGGTGATGGGGGTAATGAAAAGGGTAGAACGAGTGAGTTTTTGCATCTTGGGTTGTGTGTAGGGGGGATGTGGTCAAATAGGTGATGTATTTTCCAAGGAGGATTATTTCGGTTTTCCATTTATTGAGCAATGCATTGCTCACCCTGGAGTATTACTCTAGGGTGTGTTCCAACTGTCAGGTGTCACTACTGTCAGCTATACCTGTTACACAGTCATCCGCAAAGGCTAGTATCCTGACTGGGGGCTGGCCTTGTGCAGTTATGCCCCTGAGGCGTGAGTCAGCTACGCGGAGGAGTGTATCAAAGCTGAAGTTGTAGAGTAGTGGGCTGAGGGGGTCCCCTTGCTTGAGCCCTCTGCGTGGGGCAATCCTATCAGTCGCGAAGCCAGGGCCACATACAGCCATAGAGGCGTATTCTGTGAGGAGCATCTCCCAGTTGATGAACCTGAGTGGAAGGTTGAAGGCGTGTAGGCACTCTTTTAAGTATGGCCAGCTAACAAGGTTGTATACCTTCTCCTGGTCAAGGAATACCAGGGCTCCCGTCACTTTAGATTGGCATACATTGGCGATGGATTGTATGTTAGAGCAGATTGAGCGCTTTGGTGTAAAACCAAATTATTTGGGTGATAGGGCTTTAGAGGCTAGTGTCTGGTCTGGTAGCTAGAATTTTTGTAAGTAGTTTTGTGTCAGTGTTTGAGAGTGCTATTGGGTGTCAGTTGGCCAGGTCCAGTCTGTCGCCCTTTTTTATAGGGTACTGAAATAGTAGTCCTGGCCTCCAGGTAGGAGAAGGGTCTCCAGCAAGCACTGGTTTATAGATGCTAGGAGGAGGGGGGCGATTTGTTTAAAGTATGTTTTGTAAAATTCATAGGGTATCCCATCAGGGCCTGGGCATTTCCTATGCGGTGCACCACAGACTGTATTCCAGAGCTCCTCCTGCATTATCAGGTTTAGGAGACTATAGTCTGGCGGTGCACTCTGTATTCCAGAAAAGTGTAATTTTTTATTTTGGGTGTTGATGGGGTGTTGCAGTAAAGTTCGGTGTAATAGCAAAGAATTTCTGCCTTGAACTCCTTTGGGTCGGTTTCCATGGTTCTGTCAGCTTTGTGGACCTGTGCACACTGAGGCAGATTGCCTCAGGAGTGGTATTGGCGGAATATAAACGCCAAATGAATTTTGTCTTCTTTTATGTGCTTACCTTTCCATGATACTTTGATTCTGTGTTGGTGTTTGTGGATGAGGGCGTTTAGGAAAACGGAAATTATCGCCCATTTGCGCCCCCAGTTTGGGCTGTATCCAGACTTTGTGGTATTGAGTTCTAGGTGGTCAAGTTCCGCCAGGGTGCGTCTGATTGTGGTGGTATCTGCGGTGTATTTGCGCGATGCGAAATGGCAAGTTTTGTTTATTAGTTTGGATTTGAATTTTTCTAAAGTTTCAATGGGATCTGATGCAAATGGGGTTGTGAATTTTGGGTTTAAAGCTTCATGCTCAACCCAGTCATAATTTTCAGAGAGTTTTATATTCTCTGGGTATAGCTTCCTCCAGGGCGATGTCTGCATTTGAGTCCTGGTTGGCATGAGCTGCACCAAAACTAGAAAATGGTCAGAAAAAAATCTTTTTATAGTAGCAAAGTTAGTAATAAATAATCGAGAGGATTTCAGTGTGAGGATGTGGCCAATGCAGCTCATCAAGATGAGCTGTAAGTCTTGGGGACCAGCCCCTACAACTGGATAAGGAGCAGCATTTCTTTCGGACCAAAAGGGGGCCAAAGGTCCAAGTGGACCCCCTGTCACAGTTGAGTGACCTGGCGCACGTGGCTGATGAGCTCTGGGTAAATGCCCTTCCACCTAGAGATATCTAAATCTCTCCCCTCCCCCTCCCAACCCTGATAAAAGCTATAGAGGGGACCTGCCAGGAGATCATGTAGGTCAGGGGCCTTGGGCGGGCCCCTGGGACCCCCACTTACCAGGGAATTTTTACCAAAATTTTGAAAAAACTGCCAGCACAAGTATCAGAGCCCAGCCTGCAGATTCCGGGCTAATGAAGCTGTTCTGGACTGGTCATGTCCAAGAATCATATCGGAACTCAATTCAGGTTTTGACTAGGCCACCAGTGACTTGGACCAGTTGCCCCCACCCCTCAGAACAGATCTGAGAAGCTTGGATAGCATAGACAACCAAATTGAGAGTTCAGACCAGCTTGTGGACAATCAAGCACAAGACCACAGCCCCTGGGACAAATCCAGGAAATCCAAACCACTTGAGCTTCCCGACTCAAATGGTCAAGGCCAAGATCAGTACCATCGACCTGGTCTAGCCCCAAAAATTTGGGAAAATCAGCAAAAGTTTTTTTTTATTTTTGCCAAGATTTTGGAAACCATCTATCACTCCCCCACCCGCCAGACAACCAAACCCCATCGCCAATCCCCAACCACCCAATACTTAAGGCAACTGCTCTGTCAATGGGCAGTTGTTGGTTTATTCTCTATTCTCCTCGCGCTTTGCACCAAAATAAAGTCAATTACCCCAAACGCCTTGTTGTGGACTCCACCTGTTTGTTTTTCCTATTCAAAATTCCGCTGATCAATCCAGCAAAGTGCGCCACCACCCAAATAATTATCCTGATGATCACCAAATGGGTCATCTGGTTGCTCAACCCTGCCATGCGGTGGTGGATCATATCCATGGTGAACTGCCTCGCTCTCAATGATGGAGTCAACTCTCTGTCCATTTTTGCATATCTGTTTAAATGCAACCCATCTGTTTGCTTTGCTGACGGGCTTTCTGAGAGCGCTCCTCTATCAGAGCAGCCTCAGGGCACCCCCACCCCAAGGCCCACGAGCTCAGCCCCCACACCTGGCTCATCCGCCGTTGATCCCACCCACCTAAGGGCCCCAGAGTACCCTGACCAAGGGGAACTCAGCCCCAACGCTCATCTTGGGCCCATTTTCCCCTCCAACAGCACCCCTGTTCACGCGGTGGGTTTTGTGCCGCCCCTCTCTGGTGCACAGACCCACCTACCCATAACTGAAGGCCAGCAACCGCGCACCCTGGAGGAGTTGTCATCATCCTCCCCCCTCTCCCACCCTTGGGGGTTGCCCCCGCAAGACTCGCGGTTGCCCCCATTGCAACCATCTGGTTTGCCTTGGGGGCCTTCAGTACATTTATAAACATTTACTTTCCTCACATCCCTACTAGATCCCCCTTCTTCTAGTCACATGGACCGCTGTGCCCTTGGCATTCTGGGCTCTCCACTGGGTGCTCACACACCCTGACTGGGAGCCCAGTCTAATTCTTATCAGCCATTTTCCATGACATAATGAACTGACCCATAACCTCAGCCTTCTCCACCCTCCTCACTGGCACTGGCAAAGCGTTGGCCTACGCCCTAACCTTAAACATACTCTCTCTCTGCGACCTGGCCTTCTCCTGCTGGTTGGCAGCCTCATTCATCCAAGCATGCCGCCAGTTTGTGTTGACCTGGTCCCCACCCCGCAGACCCCTGGCGTCAAGTGTCACCCCATCAGTCAACATGATAGGGTTGGGAGTCCCCCTATCCCTTCTGATGAGGTGGCCGACCAAATCCTGGGTGTCCTGGTGGAACTTCAGGTGCGCTTCACCACCAATGGGGAAAACTCCCCTCCCTTCTGATGCCCAGCAGAGCGTAGCTCTCCTTGATGCCCTAGATGGGGACACCCGCCGCTGGGTCAGGGGAGTGCTCCACTCTCTGCTGCTAAGTCTGGGAACCCCACCCCCCTACTGGCGCTGGTTACTTTGGCGGTCCAGGCCCCTGAGTCTAGACCGGCGCGCCTCCTCCATCTGTTCACACTAGGGCAAACAGCCACGGACCTGCCCTCCCTGATTGAAGCCTTCGCGGTCCTGGCCCCCACGGTGCCCATCCCCCCAAGATCGCCATCTCCACCTTCCAAGCTGCCTTGGACCCCACTGCAGCTGCCCATGCATCTTGGGACCCCCTCCCCAGGTCCTTAGAAATTGCATTCTCAGTGGCTCACACAATTGGGGCCAGGCCCTTCCATACACCCGCATGCACTGTTGCAGCTCTTGAGGTCCCGCGTGCCACCCCCTCTCCCCTGCCAGTGGTCGCAGCCAAGGGAAGCGCCCCCCAGGTCTCGCCGCCCTCTGCGCCCCCTCTGTACCCACCTTGGGTACCCTCCCCTCAGAAGAGCCCCTGCCTGCTGCACCCCCTGCTCTCACCCCAGGATCAGGAAAGTGGGCCCTTGATCCCCCAGAGCTCAGAGCCTGCCCACCCTGGCGCCACCACCCCCAGTTAACCTGGAGGCCCCCTCAAAGAGAGTGGAGTGGGCATACGCATCAACCCTCGCTGCCCCATTTGGGACAAGGAGGAAGCAGAAACCCCTCCCCAGTTCCAGACCAGCCCGGCGCCTCTTGGTCAATCTCTTCTAATGATGGGTCATGCTCCCTCCTCAGCTGCTCTCTCTCTTGCCCACCCCAATAAAGAAGATCAAGCCTACTTCTTGTTCCCTATCTCCTTCCCCTCAGAGTCAGGTGAATTTACCATGCAAGCCCTCCTTGACACCAGAGCGGCAGGCAACTTTATTGACCTCAGTGTGGCGCATTCCTTGGACCTGGCAATGGAAGAAGCCTCTTCAGTCCTGGGTGCTTCATCAGAGCCCATGAAGTCTTACCACGTCTGACGCCCATTGCACTTCTCTGTCCACGACTTTGGGTTCTGTGACCACTTCTCAGCCGTACAGGACTTGCTCTACCCCGTGATCTTGGGGGTGGGCTGGTGGCGGCGACAGCAGGTCTAGCATCAATCTTGCTAATAACTCCTTGTTGTTCTCAAACCTCAAGTTGAGTGGAGAGTTTCCCTTGTTGAAAACCCTCCCCCTTGACACATCCCTCAGCTCTATTTCTCCCCCGGACCCCACTCCCATTGACCTCCCTTCAGACTTCCCACCCTTCCTAACCCCCTATAAGTCCATCTTTGACATGTCGCTGGCTTCCAAGCTCCCCCTACACTCTGAATATGACCTAACATTTCAGCTGACAGTTGACCTAGTCAAGATCAACTGCCCCCTCTACCCCTACACAGAGGAAGAGGACAAGGCCTTGGGGACTTGGCTAGATGAGATGCTAGAGAAGGGTTGGCTTATCAAGAAATCTTCACCGGTCGCCTCCCCCATAGTTTTCACTCAGAAAGCAGATGGCACCCTGCGCCCTTGCGTCAACTATGGCCACCTCAATAACATCACCATCCCTGACCCCTACCCGTTGCCCTTAGAGCAGACCATTGCCCAAGCCATCGCCAAATCCTGGGTCTTCTCAAAACTGGATCTGGTGAACGCCTTTAATCAGGTGAGGGTGGCGAGAGGACAAGAGTGGCTCACAGCTATCCGCACCCGCTGGGGTCTTTTCAATTCAGAGTGATGCCCTTCGGACTGAAGAACGCTCCAGCCACCTTCCAACGCCTCATTGATGATGTGCTTGGGGACTTGCGCTTCTCATGCGCTGTAGCCTACATTGATGATATTCTGATCCACTCCCCTACCCCAGAGCAACATGCCAAGGATCTTGAAGCAGTGGTGGCAGCCCTCCACAAAGCAGGGCTCTTTGTGAAACCCTCAAAGTGCGAATTTTTCTGGGATGAAGTGACCTTCTTAGGTAACCTCATCCTGAAGGACGGATATGCTGTTCCACCCTCTAAGCTTGAGGCGATCCAGTCTTGGCCTACCCCTACTACACAGAAACAACTCTGAAGTTTCCTTGGCACCATTACCTTCTTAAAAAAATTCTCCTCAGCCCTCGCCCAACTGGCGGCACCCCTTCACCCCCTCACTGGGAAAAACGCCCCCTTCAAGTGGTCCCCAGAATGCCAGCAGGCCTTCAAGTCTATCAAGGAGGTTTTCCTCACCGCCCCAGTCCTGCGGCATGCTGACACCTCCCACCCCTTCATTGTAGCCTGTGATGCCTCATCAGTGGCAGTGGGCGCCGTGCTGCTACAGGAGCATGAGGGGGTCGAGCACCCAGTGGCCTACTACTCCCACAAATTCACTTCCACAGAACAAGCATGGCCAATATATGACAAGGAGCTAGCAGCAGTGGCGTGGTCACTCACCCACTGGCGATACCTCCTGCAAGGCGCCCAGCACAAAATCACCGTTTGGACTGACCATAAGGCATTACTATACTACCACAAACCCCAGAAGCTGGGGCACCACCAAACTCGCACATACCAGGACCTCTGTGGGTTTCATTTTAAATATGAATTCATAAAAGGCCCCCTGAATGTGTTGCCAGACATGCTCAGCCAGAACCCATCGCTATCACCCAATGGTGGAGAGGACCTGCTAGAGCTTACTACTGTAGTGCCCCCTCCCAAATCCTCTCCTTGGCTCCTCCGATGGTAGCCTTTGCTGACCTTGCCCCTGACGCCCCACTCCTCCCTTGCATCCTCGCTGCCCAGACCTGTTGCCCCAAAGGGTTAGAGCTTTACACTGACCTAGAGTCCTCAAGTCAGAAGAGAGCCCCATACACCCTGTGGGAGGGAACCATCTGGTTCTGCGATCAGGTTTGGGTCCCCCCATCTCTACGCAACTGTGTTATCAAGAACACCATGTCCCCCAGACTGTTGGGCACCCCAGCATCAAGAAGTGCACTGATCTCATAAAGAGAACTTACAATTGGCCAGGGTCCTCAAAGGACATCCCCGCCTGGATCTCCCGCTGTGTCACCTGTGCCAGAGCAAAATCAGACTGATCTGGAAAAAAGGGGTTGCTACACCCCCTGCAGCAGGCAGAAGGCCTGTGGACCTCAGTCTCAGTAGATTTCATCATGGAGCTCCCCCTCTAATGGCTCAGATGCTATCATGGTAGTCATTGATCGTTTTACCAAGTTTGCCCTCTTCATCCCCTGCCTCTCCTCTATTACTGCAGTGGAGACCGCAAATTTATTTGTCAACCATGTCTTTGCCATGTTTGGTCTCCCCAAAGAGATAGTGAGTGACAGGGGACCCCAGTTCACCGCCCAGTTCTGGGAAGAGTTGCTAACCCTCCTCAGCATCAAGCCCTGCAGATCCATGGCCTACCACCCCCAGTCCGATGGGCAGACTGAGCGGGTGAACCAGGTACTGGAGCAGTACCTGCGCTGTTATGCGACGGCCTCACAGGACACTTGGGCCAAGGACCTACCCCTCGCACAGTTTGCATACAACAATTCACTCCACTCCTCGACCAACCTCTCCCCCTTTGAGGCCACCCTGGGTTACAACCCCTCCTTCCAAGTTGGCCCGCAGCTCTCCTCAACAGTCCCTGCAGCTGAAGACCATGTGTGTGCACTCTGCAAGACACACAACCTGGTTTGTGAACATTTGACAAAGTCCATCGAGGATTACAAAAAGTTTGCCAACTGGAAGCGCCTACCCATACATGAGATCAAAGTTGGCTCCCTTGTCATGCTGGACACCCACAATCTTCCCTTAAAAGCCCCCACCCAGAAACTTGCAGCCAAACGCTCTGGCCCCTTTGAGGTGGAGAAGGACTTAGGCAATGGAGCCTATCATTTGAAGCTGCCCGCTCACTGGAAGCAGCATAACGTCTTCCACACCTCCCTCCTGACCCCCTTCAAAGGGGAAAGGCCAACATCACCAGAGCCGATCCTCATTGGGGAATCCCAGGAAGTGGAGGTGGAGGCTATCCTGGCTTCCCAGAGGTCCCGCAGATCCGTTCAATACCTGGTTGCCTGGAAAGGCTACCCCTCATATGAGAACAGCTGGGTGAGTGCATGCGACTGCACAAATTGCAAGGACCTGATAGAAGAATTCCACAACTCCCACCCAGCAGCCCCCCGTCCACCCCAGAAGATTGCAGCCATCCTGGCCATAAAGCTCCCAGAGAGGCACAAGAACTATGCCCTGGTCCATGCCCCAGGTGGGGCCTCCTCCCTGTCAAAAAAGGAAAGGGTAGTGTAAGTCTTGGGGACCAGCCCCTACAACTGGATAGGGAGCAGCATCCCTTTCAGACCAAAAGGGGGCCAAAGGCCCAAGTGGACCCCCTGTCACAGTTGAGCGACCTGGCGCACGTGGTTGATGAGCGCTGGGTAACTGCCCTTCCACCTAGAGATATCCAAATCTCTCCCCTCCCCCTCCCCAACCCTGATAAAATTAATAGAGGGGACCTGCCAGGAGATCATGCAGGCCAGGGGCCTTGGGCGGGCCCCTGGGACCCCCACTTACCAGGGAAAATTTACCAAAATTTTGAAGAAACTGCCAGCACAAGTATCAGAGCCCAGCCTGCAGATTCTGGGTAATGGAGCTGTTCTGGACTGGTCAGGTCCAAGAATCAGATCGGAACTCAATTCAGGTTTTGACTAGGCCACCAGTGACTTGGACCAGTTGCCCCCACCCCTCAGAACAGATCTGAGAAGCTTGGATCGCATAGACAACCAAATTGAGAGTTCAGACCAGCTTGTGGACAATCAAGCTCCAAGACCACAGCCCCCTGGGACGAATCCAGGAAATCCAAACCGCTTGAGCTGCCCGACTCAAATGGTCAAGGCCAAATCAGTACCATCGACCTGGTCTGGCCCCAAAAATTTGGGAAAATCAGCAAAAGTTTTTTTTTATTTTTGCCAAGATTTTGGAAACCATCTATCACTCCCCCACCCGCCAGCCAACCAAACCCCATCGCCAATCCCCAACCACTCAATACTTAAGGCAACTGCTCTGTCAATGGGCAGTTGTTGGTTCATTCTCTATTCTCCTCGCGCTTTGCACCAAAATAAAGTCAATTACCCTGAACGTCTTGTTGTGGACTCCACCTGTTTGTTTTTCCTATTAAAAATTCCGCTGATCAATCCAGCAAAGTGTGCTGCTACCCAAATAATTATCCTGATAATCACCAAATGGGTCATTTGGTTGCTAAACCCTGCCATGCGGTAGTGGATCATATCCATGGTGAACTGCCTCGCTCTCAATGATGGAGTCAACTCTCTGTCCTTTTTTGGGTATCTGTTAAATGCGACCCATCTGTTTGCTTTTCTAACGGCTTTCTGAGAGCGCTCCTCTATCAGAGCAGCCTCAGGGAACCCTCACCCCAAGGCCCGCGAGCTCAGCCCCCACACCTGGCTCATCCGCCGTTGATCCCACCCACCTAAGGGCCCCAGACTACCCTGACCAAGGGGAACTTGGCCGCAACGCTCATCCCGGGCCCGTTTTCCCCTCCAACAGAACCCCTGTTCACGCGGTGGGTTTTGTGCCGCCCCTCTCTGGTGCACAGACCCACCTACCCATAACTGAAGGCCAGCAACCGCGCACCCTGGAGGAGTTGTCATCATTTCTGCCCCTCCAGCCCTTGGGGGTTGCCCCCGCAAGACTCGCAGTTGCCCCATTGCAACCATCTGGTTTGCCTTGGGAGCCTTCAGTACATTTATAAACATTTACTTTCCTCACATCCCTACTAGATCCCCCCTTCTTCTAGTCGCACGGACTGCTGTGCCCTTGGCATTCTAGGGCTCTCCACTGGGTGCTCACACACCCTGACTGGGAGCCCAGTCTAATTCTTATCAGCCATTTCCATGACATGAGCTGTTTCTTCTTGGGTGCGGTGCACGGTGCATAGATAAAGGCTATTGATAGTGTGTCCTCTTGGTTTACGATCCTTATGGTTAGGATGTGGCCATCTAAATGTGAGGAAAATTTGAGGATTTTTTTAATGCTATTAATATGGATGCCACCCCACAGTGGGACGTCCATATTGACTGGGAAGGTGAAACCATGGCCGCCCAGGATCCCTCTTCCTTCTGTAGACAGTGGGTCTCTTAGATGGCCAAGATGTCTACAAGGGGTTTGTGCAGGAAGTTCAGCTTTTTGGCTCAGGATGCTTGAGACCTGGCTCCTGAAATGTTTATCGTCTCTATTGACACTGAGGTGCCTGCGGCGCCTCATGAGTAGTTGGGCAGGCTTCTGGCCCTAGTCCCCCGCTCATTGCCTTGGACTTTCTCCGTGTGATTGGGACAGTCCACTCTGAGGTGTTTTCCAGCTCCTTACCTTGTGATGATTTTGTGCGGGCTTTGTTATATTTGGGGATTGTATATAACTTTTCCACATGTGATTTTGTTTGATTCAAATGGGTGTGTTGATTGGTCTCTGATGTTTTGGGGTTTTATTTTGAAGCTCTGGGCCCAGTTGGTTCATCCATAGCGGAATCAAATTGCCCCAATAAGTTTATCTGATTGGGATCATGTGGCGATTCTGTCAGCTTGTTGAGAAAATTTTCTGCATGGGTTGTCTGATCTGACTGTTTGGCTCAGTTAGTATCCTCCATGGCTGCTCCGGCTTGGGCATTCTTTTCTGATTGGCTGGTTCAGACAATTTTTTCTCTGTCCATCTGGATTTGGTTTGGGTCAATGGAGGAGGTTGTGAGTGATGCAGCCTTGGCCGCTGCCCGCTTGCGGGCCTTCTGCACCTGTTTACAAAATTTGGGTGAGATTTTATCTATGAGGACGTAGTGTCCGTCCTCTCCCCAGAGGAAAGTGTGGTTGGAATCAACCATTTTTCTGAAGTTCTCTTTGTCTTTGTCCATAGCATCATCACAGAAGTCCAGGTCCAAGATTTCCTCCTTCACAGGGCATGCACGTTACTTGTGCCCCAGTGCAGTTCAATGGTTGCAGGTGGGCAGTCTGTGTTCCAGTATGATGTGGAAAGACTTTGACACTCCCCCATCTGGGAGGTGAAACACTGCAACGCATGGGATTCTGGTTAAGTCCATGGCCACATCGGGGACCAGGTTGATTACAGCAATTTCCTTTCCTGTGCATAGGTTCAGCATCAGGTGGAATCGATGTAATTCTAGTTGGTTTGTTTCTCCATAGCTCTGAGGGCCAAATCGGAGTTCTTCCTTAATTAGCATACAGGGGAGGTTGGTGAGAAGCAAGTCAAACAAGATTAACAAAGTGTTTGCTTTGTTCCATCTGGTGCGTGTGGTGCACACAATTCATCTGCCCTTGGGGAGAGCGATTTTGACACAGACTTTTGCTGCAGCGTCTGCATCTTCTTCAGCTTCAAAACCCATATTGATCCAGCTACGGTGGATGGTGTGGGTGGTAACATATACCTCATGGGGAAAGAGGGAGGCCTGTACCTCGCCTACCTTTTCTCACAGGGTTGTTTATTCTACTCCTAAGAAAAATTGGAGCCTGTGTTCCATTTTTGATAGGGGCTGTGCATACTGTATTTCCATATATTGGTTCTGTTTTGTGGTAAATTCCAAAAACCCAGGTGGTGTTTGGGTTTGGGGTTTTTGGCAGCGTTGGCTCCCAGTCCCCCTCCAGGGCGTTTTTTGCCCTTGGGTATACCATTTTGGCCATTGATCAATATGACTTTCTCCTAGTTTAGTTGGGTTTTATTGAATTCTCTCATCTCACCTGTGTAATTATTAAAGTTTACTGCTCAAATTGAAACTTAGTAACTGATGTTATCATTATGGGAAAAAACCCAACTATGTTATTGTTAAATTAGATGTAATAAACACAGTTTATATAATGATTGGTTGCTTGCTGGTGCTAGTATTTTAAAAAGACCATAATTTGAGGAGAACCAAAGTTGCAAATTTTATCAAGGAATAAAAGAGCTTTAAACAGGTGTAATGTAAGAATTACCGCTATTTATAATACTATATGGATCAGGGAAAAAGGATGATCAATTTCCTGAATTGGATGAATAGAGTAATTCTGCATTATAGTTAGATGGAGGAAAGTTAAATAGGTGGTATGAGCCTTCTCAACTACATGGCCCATCGCTTCAGGATCCTTGGCACATGGATTGCTTCAGTGACCAACCCCACACTTATAGCCTAGCACTGGTTGCGTTCGGCATGCTCCAGCTTTGCATGCGCCCTCAGCCTCAACATCCCCAATTACCCTAACTCTCTTCTTACTTTTATGGCCTCTCACCCTCTGATGCAGGCCCGCATGGGACCCCTGCCCACTTTAAAGGTATCCTCCTTAATATGTGGAACACAGAATGGAGGATCTGAGTCAGTGGCCACACTTCTAAGAGGGGTCTCCATACTCCCCATTTCAAACAGAAAGTCTAAGGAAAAGTCGTCCATAATAATCTGGTACCCCTTTGTCCCCTTACCATTTCTCATGTGGGCTATCTTGACACGTTGGACATCACATACTTCATGGAAACCAAAATGACATCTGGAGGTACGCCTACCACCCTCTTTTACAGCCACAGGTTCATTACCTTGTGTGGCGTTGCCAGAAGTGAGTATATTGCACTTTGTAGCGGTCCAACGCCTCTCATTCTTCGTGTGTTGTGTGTGACCATCATGGGACTTTGATACATCAATTGGAGAACTGCCCGCCCTCACAAGCGATCCGGCGTGAGGTTCAGCGTCTCGTTTGCCAGGAGAAAACACAGGCTTTCAGCCTGTCTAAGGAAATCTTCAATGGTTCCTTACCTTCCCCTCCATCCTTCTCTCTGCGCCTTAGTTGTGGGGATCGCCATTTGGATGATACACACGGTTGTCCTTGACGTCATCTCTGGATATACTCCCACTTTCCAGGAAGCTGTGCGTCGCTTCCATTCACACCTTACAGAAAACTTCCAAGCCTGATTGTTTGGTTATCTGCCATCCATCCAATGACAGTTGATCTCATCCTGGTTCCCTTTATGGTTCCTCACCTTGGATCATTTCCATCATACACGCTCAGTAGTGGCACAAGCCTCTTCTCATGGTACCTTTCTTCTTACATTGGCATTCCCCTGGCAACAGGAGGTGCTTTGGCTCTTCTGGGGTGCCTCTCGTGTATCTTGGTGCTCAGTTGTTGATTCTGGAAGTGGACATCCCATGGTCGGCCTTCCTTAAATAATAAGAGGAAAATCAAACCTCTCATGTGATAATAAAAATAATACAAGTAACAATCAAGCATGTGTAATATCAGTCAGTGGATCTATGGGGTTTGATCTCATCTTTTTATGTTATTTTACTTGTTTATTGTAAAATTGACACAATTGATATAGATCATTTTGGTATTAGTAATTTTAGATTTAATAATAGTTTTAGACCTTTTATAAAATAGGTCTTGTGGCACACCTCATATAAATATAAAATAATAGGGGTATTATAGTAACTTAGCATAAAAAAATAAAAAAAAGTATCCTAAGGTCATCATTTTCTTTCACTTTGATTATTTAAATTGAAACTGTATTCTAAGTTCTAAAAATACATAAAACAGTTGCTCAACTCAAGAAATTTTAGCAACATGTTGATACCATCGACGCCTGCCGCCTTAGCTTGAGGTAGTGCACCACCTTCTGGCGTCATTTGGCCACCGCTGAAGTGCATCCAGGCTGGCTCTGCTAGCTCTCCCAATGCCACTGGGCGTTATGTCCCACCTTGGAACTTAGCCCACCATCTTGCATGCACACAGGTGGTGCTCTGGAGCTCTTTGGTGCTCTCTCAGAGCAATCTACATTTCAGCCTCTGGGTCAAATATGGGAATCTTTTCCCATAAATGGTCATGGCTATCATCGAGATGGCCATGGCAGTTTTCAAACCTGCGAAATCTAAATTTTCTTGCCTGTTCAAGAGCTATTTTGACCTCAGATTTTAATCTGAGGCCAATTTGGTAGCAGCATCTAATCTGCTAATTAAGTTTAAAGATTCCTATCCCACTGTTTGTATTTGGCTCCCAGATAAGACCACTTTGGTGGTTCAATTCACCAGGTTGCCCTCCCACCTTTCCCCCAAATGCCTCCGCCATGAGCTCATGGAGGGTTTGGCCATTTACAGCGCAGACCCCAGTTGCAGTTTATAGTTCCAAATGGAGCAGATCATTTGGCAGACCGCGCGCATTTGTGATGATCTGCCCATCCATTGTAACACCCATCTTGCAATTCTCCCTTGCACGGTGATCAGATCTCCCCTGATCACCCATTCTGGGTGCATGTTGAGATGGCTGCGCCATTTCCCCTTGTTCTTTGAGCTTTATCACTCAAAGTGCAAGTGCCCTATAGCTTCCATCTCTGCTGCTTCCACAACTCCCCCCTCTGGCGTTGGCTCAGCTTCTGCCACACCCAAATTTTTTGTGTGGGGCTCGATTCTCCCACCCCAACCTCAGTGAATTCTGGCATGGCTTCCAAAGCTGCAGCCAATCAAAATTTTATAAAATTTAAGAAATCCAGTCAAATTTTGACAACCTGAGCCAATGGCTGAAACAGTTTCTGCTGAGCTGCCACGGTCAACATTTCATGATTAATCAGGTGCAGCTAACTTGCCAACTCTGGTGGCTGGGCCAGCATTAGCCAAGCCAAATCCTTTCAAGTGTCTCGATTGGATTAACAAAAAAGATAGGTCATATAATGTTAACCCGGATTTTGCATTGGAGGAGTTTTTTTTGTCAATCCTCTTGAATCACGCCCTTCCATTTTCATCCCATTAACGTTTATCTCATCTATAAAGATATAAATAAAATGATATTTGAAACTGCTGAAGCTCTTTCCAACACCCTCTTCTTCCAACAACTCCATGTGGCGAAGGAACTCCTTATTAAGGGTATTCTTTTTTTAAATTTTACCCATGATTTTGAGGAGAATGCAAAATATTAAACTGAGGAGCTTGCTTTTGGTGCACGCCGCACTTGTATTGATGCAGCAAAAACCTCTCTTTTCAACCCCCAACTATCCCAAAACCCACCAGCGCATCAATCATTTACTTGTGTGCCTGCTCTCATCACTTTTGTTGAGCATCAACTTGCTCAACATGTTGAGGCAATGGACACCGCCGGCTTCATTACTGAAGAAAACCCACAATTATACCTCCTTATGCCATATGTTGCTGATGCTCCTACCCCGATGTTGTCTGCCATGGTCTGCCAGCTAAAGTGGGCGCCAGAAAGAAGTTTCCCCAAAGATTCCAATCCTTCTGATATGGCTTCCTAGCCCTTTAGCTGAGGTGCCATATTATAAAAAAAATTTATTCTAATATTTCCTAATTTGGCCCATTTGCAAATAAAGATGCATGGCGGCTTCCACATTTGGGTTGGGCACCACTAGTGGTAAAAAAAGAAGCCCATGGTATAGGCTTAACCCATACAGGGAGAGTCTTGACAGAGTTCTTTACAACTGTTGACTATAGGCAACAAAATTTTTGCTCAGAATAAATGTCATTATTTGGAGAAAATAAATAGTGATGCATTTTGTGGTGGAACACCACCTTGACCCAATTCATGAGAAAGTGATAAGTATGGATCCAGATGTCATTTTAGGAGAGCCCTGCCCTGTTACAGGCTTAATGACCAAGTGTAGTTTTCAGGATTTCTGCAAAACATTGGAGTGAGTGCATTGATCCCAGAATGGTTAGGTGCTGGAGGTAGTGAGCACTTAGGATTCTCCTGAAGTTTCATGTTGTAGTCAAAGAATGCCTTGTGATGCTCATAACACATGTAGTTGTATATGAGCTTGGCCCTTGATTAGACAATGTTATACTACTTGGCCTTATTAAGATGGATGATGTACTTTGGTGATTTACACTTTTGATTGATTGTGTGCTAGACAGTTGAAATTGAAAACTGGCCATGTTGCGCTATTAAAGTATATTAGCACGGTGAATTCTACCACAATATAGAAGATGTGTGTAAGCCTAAGAGAAAAGATTCCTATGTTCTCAGTCCATTTTTAGCCTTAGGCTGTGTCAGACTTGCAGGAGCAGGTCGTTTAAAGACATGTCCTTCAAAGCTTTCTAGCTTGTACAATATAATGAATAGATGAAACTTGGCTAAATAGAGCCAGAGGTTCCAGGAGAGAGATTGAGAGATTTAGACCTATCTAGATAAAAACCAAAAGTTCCAATATTTATAATATCTAGTGGCTCACCCTCACTAGTTTGAGCCCCAAAAATAATTAGTTATTAGTTAGTATCTTAACTGACATTTGGTAAAGAGGTCCTAACAATAAGCTTTACTAGAAGAGTCTTAGAATAAAGGTAAAAGAGAAATAGTTATATTACAAGGGAAAAGTATTTGGACTTTTTTATAGTGCTAGGATAGATAAGAGTAATCATGAATAGTAATATAAGGATAAATTACCCAAGATTTTAGATAATGGTAGTTTAAGGTGATTTATCCCAGTTCAGTTCATCTGGGAATTAAAATGATTAATGAGATGATTAAAATATAAAATAAAGTTAATAGTAACTCTAGGCCTTTGGACTGACAAAGAATCACTTTTTAAATTACTAAATATAACTAAGGTATGATTTTGGGGGTGGAAGGCAAGTCGGTAGGGTGTACAGCTACCAACCTGAAGGTTGCAGGTTTAATCACCACCCTTCAAACATCGATTGGTGTGCCAGCTGAAGGAAACTATTGGCGGTTAGTAGGTCTAATAACACGAAAACTTTACCCATGACATAACCAGAAAATTCTGATTCCCAATATGGAGATGAAAAAACTTTCTTTGACAAAGTTGAACCTGTTCAAGTTTCATTTCAATCCTTTCTTTATTGCTCTCTTTTGGTAATGCCTGCCCCTGGTCATGCTTGCCTCGTGAAAATAAAAATGTAAATGATGATTTTGGACCTGCAACGCAACAAGGCACCAGTTGATAAAATTACTATAATTGATATAAATTAGACAAGATTGCAATTATAGATATTTAGAAACTCAAAGTCAAGGCTTCGCCAACTCTAGGGCAAATTTTGACAGCTGGCCCCTGGGATTTTCCAGATTGAGTTATAGCCTAAGTTTGCCCCATCACAATCTTGGCGTAGGGGGCTTGTCTCAGTTTCAGGCTAGTCTATAGCAATTCTGGCTATCAATCTATCCTTGTGGTACAATTCTAGGAATGGGGTATAGCAGTTATTGAGATATCAAGTGAGGAATAAGTTTTCATCCTGGACTAGCTGGATGGCTTTATTGGATCACCAGTACTAGTGCTCTTTATCCAAAAAGTGTTATGGAGCTCTCCAGAAACTTTAGGTCATTTTTCCTCTGCAGGTAGCAGTTGATGTTGATGACAAGGAAGGGAGTAGTGATTAGTTCATCATAAAGCGCAAATGGGTTGCAATGGTGATGGCTAAGACGTTAAAGTACTAAAGAAGAAGTCATATAGAGCATTATGGCATTAAGTTGTGGTGACAACCATGAATGGCGCAGGCCAATCACTAAGCCTAAGGTTGTAAAAAAGAAACTCTATTAATATGAGCAAACCAACCAGAAAATTGGCTCAGTGAAGAAATGAGGCAAGGAATGAGTGGCAGGTGGTAAAGAATAGATGATGGAAGCGCTATGAGATAGCAGCATGGCAGGCGAGCTGGCAACGTCCCAAGCGAACTTACTGATGGAGTCAACACAATAATTTAGCCACTAGGAGAGATGTCATGTCGTCACCTCTGTCAAACCCCAAGGACAGGTTGCTAACATTATCATTATCAATAAGATTGGTGGTACAAAGGCACTCATCGCTTTTAAAAGCCTTTTGTTAGCTATAAGGTTTGGATTAGGCATTTTGGTATAAATATTGACTCAGTGGCAAAAATATTATGGTTAGATGTTTAGACTTTAGACTTAACCAAGTTTAATTATAAATCCTCAATATCCAACCTATTTTAATTTGGTGGTTTCTTGGTTGTATTGAAGGGCTTCATGACTTATTAGTCAATGATGGGATTTATTGATTTAAATATCTTGTTGTCAGAATTTAGTAGTTTGACTAAGTAGTAAGAATGTTCCAGTATCAACTCCTCCAAATTCTAATATAAAATCCGCGATTAGTTCTCAGTTCTATCCTACTAATTAGAGTAATGGTTTTACTCCTCCCATTCCGCCAAATAGTTCATTATGAGATGATGGGGTTGCGCAAACCCCCAGCAAAACTGAAAATCGACCTTGTAGTCCTCCCTCCTGCAAGCTTGAAATCCGTTCAACCACTTAAAGAAAAACAATCCCCTTTTATAGACCTTAAAGGGGTTCAGGGGAGTGTAAATATTTTATATAAAATCACTACTTAGGAATTTAGTTATTCTCCCAAAATAAACTGATGGACAAATAGTTTTTTCTTTCCGCTCAGAGTAAATTTTTGAGCGATTTTAATTAAAGTAAAAAAGTAAAGTAAGTCTTACTATCCTAAGACTACTGCCCCATTTGTTTCTAGATTACATTGGATTATCCGCTGGCTGCTCCAGTGTGGGGCAGCGGCTAAACCCCACCCAGCGTTTTCTATCTGTCAGGAAAATATGCGTGGACTGGTTCACTCAGTCCCATGAAAACATTGGGTTGGTTCATTCAGCCCAAGGATCTCTCCAGTCACCTTGCACATGCCCAGGTAGTGTCTTGCAGCCCACTTGTTTTCCCCCACTTCCAGCTGCATCTCAGCCTTTGGGTCAAATATGGGAAATTGTTCCCTTACGCTAAAAAAGCTATTATCAACATGCCCCAGGTGGTGATGCTGCCAGCTGGGTTTATAGATTTATGCCCCTATAAGGGGTAGGATGATTTAAAATTCAGTGTGAAGCTGACGCCTCCACTGTGGCCACCATGCCCCTGGTTTTCCAGGGCACCTTCTAGCCAACAATGCGCACACAGCTCCCCACAAACACACTATGGAAGTATAATTTATGGGGTTACCCACACACTTTCCCCCCACGGCACTTTATCAAGAGTTGATGGAAGGTTTGGCCACGTAAAACTCCAACCTCATCCTTCAGTTTGTGGACCCCAATGGGGCCGCTCGCCTTTCTGGGCCTTGGGCATTCACCACAATTAGCTCAAATTTCAACAAAACTGCTCTTCCAATTCCCCCCGCACCATCATTCCTTCTGCCCCAGATCACCTATTCTGGGCCCATGTCAAGGGCGGGCAGACCATCTGTTTATCCTGCTTTAAGTTGGGTTACTTGAAGCATAAATTCCCCTCTCTTTCTGCTTCCGCTGGACCTGCGTTGCCTCCATATGGCCCCCAACATGCCACACACCCCACTGCCTTTCTGGTATGGGGTACAATCCTTCCCCCTCCCCCAAAGCCTTCAGCCACTGCAGCGCCTGCAGCTGCCAATCAGGTCCCTCATCAGTCCAGTGCCACATGTGCCTCAACCAAACAAGAGACAGCTTGGACAATAGTCTGGTCCCACTCTATCCCTCAATCAACAGCCACAGCCCATAAATTCACCAAACTCAATTTTGAACATGATTTGAAACCTCGGTACACATTGGAGGAAACCAATGAAGTGGGAAATGTTATCAGATACTCAGAAGACCACATTGAAGAATTTCCTTCAGGTACAGCACCCCATTCAGAACACTCGCATCTTTACACCTCCCAGCTGGATGTCCAAGTGTTCAACCCTGCACACCAGATCACTGTAGCAGCAGCTGATCACCCTAGATAATGATGACATCCACAAGTGAACTGCCGCATCAGTGGCAAAATTAGCCAAGGTATCCCCCTCCCATTATTGCCCCAACCCTGTCCCACAGGGCAAACGTGCCATCCTTAGCCTCCACAAACAAACAGCTACCGCCATACATATTTTCTTGTCACTTTTCAGGCCAAGCTAAAAGTCATCCGCACCACTGCCACTTTGTTATCCCAGCTTCCCTCCATCCGCCTTTACATGGAACAATGTTTATCCCAGTACCTAGGTGCAATTTTTGCTGCAGGTAATTTTCAAGACCCTTTTCTTTCCTGTAAGCATCACTTTTGTTTACAAGTAATTAAATCGATTCAACCAATCACAACTTATCTTAATTGTGCTGATCAATCAGGGGATGACAAAGCGACTGAATCCACTGAAATCACACCTATGCAGCAGCGATGAAGGGGAACAGCATGGGCCAGAAGACCCAGATGCTCAACTTTAACCGTAGTGCTAAAAAGGGACTATATGTCCCAAACAGTGGCTATCTCAAGATGGTCCAAGATTTTTGTCAAACTGGCAACATCAGCCATGCATTTCTTAAGTCCTCACGTGAATTTGGTGTGCACATTAACTTTGGCGTTGAAGAACCTCTACAATATGAAGCAGTTTGTCAGGCTATCTTAGGACGCTTCCCAGAAGCTGTAAGCTTGACTGAAAAACTCACTATGGGAACCTCAGACCTTAGCTTTGCTACTGCTGAGGCCGCGGATGCAGCCATAGCTGCCCCATTTGTAGTCACCTACACTAATCTGAGAGTAGGCAAGGAGCCTGAACAAATTAAAGCCAATATCCCAATCACACGCACCTGTTTCTAGGATGATGAAAACTTGTTTGTGGTACTAGAAGGACTCCCAACCACTGAAAAGTGGGACTATCTGGAGGCAGAGCTAACAAGCGGGCTGAGCGCATATGGAGAACTAGTATACTTTGAAATGGAGAGAAACTGCCTCTTGCCCCACCTGGCTACAGACAAGGCTGAAGCAATGATACACCTGGGCATGGACAATGAGGGTGACATCAACACAATCCCTTGCAAAGCGTACATCTTAGACCCAAAGGGGAATCAGTCTCACCCTTTCTCAGTCCGCCCAGAAAAGAACTCGCCCATATGCATGAGCTGCAACAAAGTAGGGCATAAAAACAATGCCTATCCAGCTACATGGGAGGGAAAAAAGTTTATTGAGTGTGTGGAAAGTCCAAAGGAAATAGACTATGGGGATGCATTAACAGCCCGCCTCTGGGGATCACAGGCTAATTATGAGGTGGTCAACCAGTCTCACCAGAGCAACGTAAAGAAGTGAAGATGGCCTGAAAGGTGGCAGAGAAGGCCAAGCAGAAGAAGCAGAAGGAGGAGAAGGAAGCAGCAGCTCAGGAGGAAGCATCCAAGCGCAACATTGAGCAACAACGTGAGCACCTCTCTAGTATGACCGCCCCTAAGGCAGCCCAGCAGACGCAAGATAATGAGCAGTGGCATTTCAATCAGAAATGGACAACGCACACCTCCTACCTGTACACAATGGGGCCCAACCCATTCAAGTACCAGTCAACAAACCCGTTTCATAAGCCAACAGTTTCTCAGCCCTCAACGGGATGGAGGACAATAGTGCTCATGGTACGGAGAGCCCAAATCAGAACTCTGGGCCACCAGAATGGCAATCAAGTACACCACCAGCCCAAACCATTTACGAGGGTCCCATGTCTAGGTTCAAATACAAGCAAGCCACCTCAGCTGTATAAGGCCAATCAGGCCCTATGCAGTCATAGCAGGCGTGCTGGGCTCGCTAACAATTGGGACTCTCAACTTAGCAGGACTCTCATCCAATATGTCCCTGGATAAGAATCGAGGGCTCCTGCGAAACCCACCGGTGGACCTGCTTGCCTTGCAGGAGTGCAAGTGCACCACTGGAAAGGAGGAAGAGTGGTCCAGGCCCTTTCTACCTTCGCGAACATTCTGGACCAGCTTTTGTGGATTTGTAGTTAAAGCATCAGCTGCCATCACAATCACCAACTACTACTCTCATTTGGAAGGAAGGGTTCTAGTTCTGGCCTTCAAATGGGGGAACCAATCATATCAGGCCGCTTCAGTATATGCCCCTGTTGAAGTGGACAAAAGGGAAAAGTTTCTGAGCAACCTAATTAACTTAAACCTTCCAGAAGAAACGATTTACCTAGGGTACTTCAATTGCTGGCTGGACGGAACTCATGACGGATGGCCAAATGTCACGAACCCACCAATAAGATCGAGCCAATTACAGCAATCAATGACAACAAAAGGCCTTTTAGATGCAAAACCATTCTCAGAATCATATTTTCCAAATCTGACATGGCCAAATATTGTAGGTAACCAACTAATCAGCGCCACTAGACTGGATTGGATACTCATACCCATGTCATTGGAATCACAAGCTGAAGATTTTGCAACAATTGGCCTACACCTATCAGACCACAGAATGGTGAAAATAGGTATCCAATCAAAGGAAGAATTGCCCAAGAACCACCGCTGGAAAAGGATGTTTCCAAAGAACGTGAATCTGGTCCAAGTAGAAGATCAGACAAAAAGACATGTAGAAGAACTAGCCAAATGCATGGACTCTGAAACCTTATGGCAGCAGTGGCATATGTTAAAAAGGAAATTCTATCAGCCCCAGCCCACGCAGCCTCCCGTCGCACAAGGAAGGAAATAGCAGAGCTTTCTAAATCTCAGAGAATATTAAACCATCTGGAAAGATACCCACCATGCAGCGGCTACTCACCATAGTGGTCTAGAGATTGAGTGAAACAGACACTAATCGTCAAGAAACATAAACAACTCCATATGCACATGGAGGCCCTCCAAGCAGGTGCCAGATGGGCCATTCAGGGGGATCGACTGTTCAAGTTTTTCTATCAGACTTACAAAACGAGGTCCAAAAATGTCAGTCTCACCGAACTCCTAACAGGTGAAGGCCAAACCACTAGCAACCCAGAAGCGGTAGCATCCATCACCCGCTCCTACTACTCAGAACTGTACAAGGCAGCCCCAACAGAGGAAGCTGCTAAAAACTATTGCATCAATGCGGTCCCCAACCACGCTGAGCTTTTAGCCAACCTTGTTGACCCCATAACAGAGGACAAGCTAGCAGAGGTTCTACAGAGACTACCTACCAACAAGTCACCAGGTTGAGATGGCATCCCCTATGAGTACTATAAGGCACACTATGAAGTGATAAAGAAGCCTATGCTATCTCTCTTTAACTCAAGTCTGCAAGAGGGGAGGGTGATCCCAGGAGGCTCAGAAGCTTATACCATAGTGCTCCACAAAAAAGGGGACTGTACTGACCTGAACAACTGGCACCATTATCTCTAATCAATGCAGATATAAAGATAATGGGAAAGATAACGGCTAAGCGTCTCTCAGAAAAAGCCAAGGAGTGCATCACCCCACAACAGCATGGTTTTACCCCAGGGAAGAGCATCTGGGACAACATCCACCAAGTAACAAATTCACCGGGAGGACATCCAAGGGCATGTTCTGCTTTCTAGACCAAGCCAAGGCATATGACAGAGTAGACTGGGAATACTTGGCAGCAATACTTCACAACCAGGGCTTCCCCAAACCCTTTATCTCATGGATAGCAAATCATCAGCGGTCATCCACCTTCTCAGTTCTAGGGTCTGCATTCATTTCACCTCCAGTCACACCAGAAAGAGGCCTCTGCCAAGGGGACCCACTTAGCCCTATCCTGTACAACCTCACAATTGACCCCCTCCTATAGGTGATGGAGAATCAGTTAGCTGGTATAGAGTGCAAGGGGCAAAAACCACTTAAGGTTCTGGCCTTTGCGAATGACTGTGTGGTAGTAGTATCCTCCAAGGCAGATTCCAAGAAGGTAGAGGAGATAATCAGCCTATATGAAAAAGCCTCACAAGCCAAACTCAACAAAACCAAATCACAAGCCTTGGTGCTATCAAAGACCAAGCCCCTGGGCCCTAAAAACAAGAGGACAAAAAAAGTCACAAACACAAGCAAAGTGAATAATTATAAAAAATTCAGCTTTATCCCACCACCCTTTCAGATGCCTTGCCCAAAGGAACCAATCAAACACCTAGGGATCCCCATCACAAGGGCAGGTATAGCAACTCAAGAGGTGGAAGAGGAGATACTTCAGGATATCCAAAGGACAGTGGCAAGGTGGAAGTTCAGGAAGACATCTCTGGCTGGAAAATGTCATTTTGCCAATACTATGCTCTTTTCAAAAATTTGGTACCCTGCACATGCTATTGCCTTCAGCAAAAAAAATTTTCAAAAAACTCACATCAATTCTACAACCCTGATTTTGGGGCTCATGCTCCCCCCAGCCAGGATCACTACACTAAGGGGGCCAACTTCTGAAGGCGGGATGGGGTTAATAGACCCTGAACGCAACGCTGCAAACATATTCATGAAATGGATCAGCGCTGCGACCTCACAAGAAGGGAGTCCGCCTACATGGGCATTTGCAGCAAGGACCCAAATGGCTAGAAACCTAGCCCTCAGGAATCCCGGATCCCCGACCACCCTATTAAATTACCTAGATTCGCGTCCAGGGTTAGTAGGGCCATGGGATGCGACGCCAGAGGCCAAGGCGATGCTCCGTTATTTTAAAATATTAAAAATCGCACCTAGATTCAAAATCGACCCCCAAAAAATGTGCCGTGGGCGAACACGGAAAACTAAAATTCAATCCACACCCAGCACCACCAGCCAATGTGAATTCCGAGGGCCCAAGCATCCAGCCAATCCCAGCGCTGGATTACTGGGGAATAAATTACCCACCCAAGCTCCGTAATACCAAGTGGAGAATATCGAATGAGCCTCTACTCCACCCCAAAATTACAACCCTGCATTGGAGAGTCGCTAAACGCCTTTTTCGCACAGGGGAGCGCTCAAACGCCATGCACAGGCAATGCACAGTGTGCAACGAAGAAGATTCGCTGCACCACAGGTATGTTTCATGTAAAACAGCGGTAAGAGTCTGGGAAAAAGCGGTGCATTTAGCACAGCTACGAACCACAAATCCCAACCATCTAGCCGAAGACTGGCTTTCCAGGTGGGGTCAAGGCATCGAGACCTTGATCGCAACAAGATAATTTTCGTTCTAGCATTATGGGCGATCCATAGTAACTGGGTTGCCGCCATTACAAGCCCCCAAGGGTCTGACCCAGCTAGGGCCATTAATAACTTTCGCTTTAGTCTAAACAAAAACTTTGGCTACTGGCTGTTTGGGGATGCTATTCCACCGAAACAGCGTGCGCAAGTAGCGTCATAGGCCATTTCACACATGTTTGAAATTTACATAGTGCATCGAACATGTATATGGAAAGCCCATTTACCTGAAGTAGCTGAGGTCTCATCCGACTGCAACCCACAGCAAGGCGCGATGCCAAGGTTGTGCGACTAGCACCAAACCACTCCATTCTCCTCCGCTTTTAATAATATTCCCAATTACTCACCCACCCCTTCCCTCGAGTGCGTCGTCTCCGGTCGCGTACTCTCGAATAAAAATTAAAAGTTAAAATTAATTTCCACGACCATCTATTCATCAGCGGTCTCCACCCACATATCGCTGATCACACCACACCATTGCTCTCCGCCTTAGCCTGAACTCTTTCCCATGAGGAAGACTCTGATACTGAGGATGAGCCCCTGATACCCCCTCCCCTTCCACCATGATGGGATGAGTGGCTTGCTGCTGTCACACATGATTGGTTGTGATTTCGTTCATTTATGTTTTGCTCTCTTGTTTTTTGTGCCCAACTCATTCTGTTTGGGTAGGTCTGTTTGTTCATATTTTTTGCTCTTCAAGCTTTGGTAATGCCCATCCATGGTCGGCGTACCTCAGTTAAATAAAAATAAAAATATGGGTAAGGTGACTGATTGGTAGAACTATACTATAATGCTCCCCTATGATTACGTCATTCCAAAAGCAATCCGAAATTTAAATTCAAGCTTTACCAAGCCAAATCAAGATGCACTCAGCCTATCTTAGATTCTGCTGCCTCCCACCATTAGCTTCAAATCTATGTAAATACTAAGCGGCATCACCTTTCTAAGGGCTCTTCTTTCCCTCAAATCCCAAATTTTTAGGATTAATAAAAGTATATAAAAACAACTTTTTTGTGGTTATAGTATTCCCCTTTTTTAATTTTAATCAGCTGTTGCAAGCTTAGCCCTCCTACAACAGGAAATTGATTATCCTGTGAAAATAGCACCTAAAAGCACTTAGCCCTGACAGCTTTTCAAAACTTGTCTTCGTTTTGTTTAGTTTTGAGGTTCAAATTGGGTGAATCATTTTTTTATTTTAGCTAAATTCACAAATTCTTTATTCAAGTCAGGTAAAGTTTTAAATCTATAATATATGAACTATTTTCAATTTGATGCCTTATTAAGTAAATTTTTAGGATCAAGCACTGAAAAGCCTGGATTCTTGAGATGGCTGTTCTCTACTAAGAATTTAGCTTTCATCATCTAAAGGTGTGGTCACAATTGGGACTTTTGGTAAATTTCTATTGGCAACAATGCAAAACCATCACAAATCATTGAATAGGATGTGGGGTTTTGATTTCTTATTGTTGATGGTAGAGCCTAATTACTAGCAATAATTAAAATAATTAATAAAATTTTGGGAAATAATTAAACTGTCAAAAGGATGCGATTTAGTTCCCAGGGCTTTTAACTTATCTATCCCAAGAAAATGTTCATAATTTTAGGTAAATTCAAAGACAATAGATGATTTCAGATTTCTCTCAGGTAAGGTACTCAGCTCAGCTTGTGCATATAAACTGTTAGAATATCTGAAGTTTATATAATAATCATTTTTTTCTCAGTTTGTGCATTATCCTTGAAACAGAGGTTGACTTTGAAGAGTCTGTTGTCCATTATAGTATTATCATTTTGTTTGATTCTTTCTTAAAACTTCTTCCCCATGGAGGGCTTCTTGCCCAGATACTAGTTTGCAGTAAGGCCTCATTCTCCTGTGGTACATCAGCGGCTATTAGAAGTGCTATATTCTTGACTTGGTCTCCTTTAGGGTATGGCTTTGTTGCTAGCGTTCATTTTTTATTTCAAAATGGTTATAGCTTTCATACCATTTTTGACATCCTTATAATATTTTAAAGCTAATTGTATATTGATGGTAGAATAGAGATTCTCATTTTAGAACTTTCCATAGCTTCATTAGCATATCTGTTCACAAGATTAATTGTTGTCAAGCAAAGCATATCAGGCGTTTCCAAAATTTTGAGCAAACTTTTCTGATATTGGGATGTTCCATATAGTATATAATGTTTCAAAAAGTTTGGAGTGCATTATACTATATCATGATATTTCATAATAAAAACAAATGTGAGCTTATAGATAGCCTCCACCCTATCCAGCAAAGAATGGCGTAGATTGATTGATGGTATTTGACCATCTTTATATATATATTATATTTCTTAGAGCTCTTTTTGGTTTAAACTGGATTTTCTGCTGCTTAGGCTTAAGATGAGCACTAGTTGTCAGGTTTCTGATTAATTGATCGCTGGTGCTAGTATTTTATAAACCCAGTAGTATAAAAAAAGGGACGAAGTTCTTCAATTAAAAAAGAAGAGTTGTGAAAAGTTATCTTGTTAAAATTTAGCACTATTTATAATACTATATCATGGGGAAAGGGAGAGAGTGTTATTCTAAGATGGATAAATATTAAGATCCCACATTATAGTTAAATGGAGGAAAGTCATAATCTGACGTGATAATAATATATAGCGCAAGTAATAAGCAAGTTTGTATAATATCAGTAGTGGATCATTAGGAGGTTAAAGTCATATATAATTTTTTTGATTTGTTTGTAATTAATTAAGCATAATCAATTGAAATTTCTAGGTAAATTGTAATCTAGATTTAAGTTAATTTTTAGATCTTATATTAAATAGGTCCAGTACCACACTCATATGATAAATAACAATAGGAGATACTATAGGAACTTGAAATAAAACAAATAAAAAGAGAAACTTAAAGTCTGGGCTTCATCCATACTATGGCAAGTCCCAACAAACTCCAACAAGTTACTATCAGCCAGAGACCTTTGTCACTTATGCTCATTACATGGGTACTAGATACTATAACACCAACATCAAAAGTCACCCATTTAAATAGTAGCTTAAAATAATACTAAAGGTATCACTCACTAGATGAATGATGACATATAAAGGTAGTATACTCAAGGCTAGGACTCCTGCTTCTTATTTTAGGAAGGAGATCAGTTATTAGAAGCATGAATTTAAAATTGAGGATTACCTAGACCTCAATGACTGGTAAAATATATAGCTTACAAGATCTTGAACCTAACAACAGTGCTATTGAGGAAGGTCAACTTCTAAGATGATGCTATAATAGTTTATTGTAATGATGTCATATACAACTCTCCTGTTTCTGTAGAAGTGATGGGGAGTACACTCAAAATTATTTGGGGAAGGCTGGCCATGGGATGGGCACTTCTGATACATAACAATATCCAAGAACCTGTATACACAAGAGGCCCCCCAGAGGAGCTAAAGCTGCCATCTGTTGCCAGCGGGAATGCCAATGGAAGGAAGAGGGGTATTTTGGGAAGAGGCTTGCATCACTATTGAGCACGTATTGAGGAAAAGGGTCTGAGGTGATGAACCATACCAGGAACCAGGATGAGAACAACTATCATCGACAGGATGGCAAATATCCAGATAACCAGTCTTGAAAGTGGTTCATAAGGTGAGAATGGAATTGGTGCACAGCTTCCTGGAGGGTGGGAGTAAACCCAAAATGGCATTGAAGACAACCGTTTGGATAGTCCACATTGCAATTGCCACCACTAAGGCTCAGAGGGAAGGGCATATAGATGAATTCAAGGACAAGGCAAATTTGTCCTCTGATAAGCTGAAGATCTGTGTTTTCTCCTAATAAAAAAGACTCTGAACCTCACGCCAGATCACTTGTGAAGGCAGGCATTCTTCCAGGCAGTAGACAAAAGTCCCATATTGGTCACACACAACACATGAAGAGTGGGAGGTGTTGGATCGCCCTGAAGTATATTATACCCACTTCAGGCACGCCGCACATGGGAGCAAACCTGTGGTTGCAAGAGAGGGTGGTGGGTGTGTTTCTGTTGTTATTATAAGTTTCTAGGGTGTAAGGGATATCCAATAAGTCCAGATATTTCACTCTGGCCATGTTAGGGGATATCCAGGGTATCAAATTGTTCAGAATGGCTTTCCCATGTATTTCTGTTTTGAATTGAGAAGTATGATGGCCCCTCTGCAAAGTATGCCCAATGATGCTGATCCTCCATTCTGCACTTCACATATTAAGGAGGATTCTGTTGGAAATTTGCCCTCCAGCCTTCAAGATAAGAATATTTGAGGCAAAATCAGCTGAAAAGGGGAAATGATGGATATTTAAAAGTCCTTGTTAATGATAAGATTAATTTAAATAATGATAACAATTTTATTAGCTAAAAGACCCTGGCCAATTCCTGGTGGAAACCCACAAATTGGGATAACACAATTTCAAATATTTCATGGGCAAATAACACAAGGTAGAGCAGTCAGATTAATCCAACCACACAGCAGACTCTGGGGCGTCCATCAGATGGTACTTCCCCAGCCACAACAAAGTCCATTCAAGCATATTTGTGTGGACTACCCCCTTTTATAGGCTTGGTGGGGGTCCCACAAGGTGCAATATTTTTATTCAGTGTAGATTGGCTGAAATTTATCAAGTTGTTATCACACAATTATGTCTTAGCCAAAAATAATTCCCCATCCACAATTTAGCCAAAGTGAAGTGAGTTTTCTGAGTTTTGATAGGCTAAAATCCAATTTTCCCTAATTTGG